>BHFT01053652.1:0-26081 GCA_004320025.1 Laticauda laticaudata
GTAGCACTTCAACATGATGTTTGTAGGTGACTCGGAATTGTCCCATGCCGACTACAGGGATTCGGTTTCCCTGGTAATAACTTCAGCACAAATTCAGCCTTCCCTGCCTTTTATTTGTGGCATTTTTTTCCCCTGAGATTTAAGTCCTCTCAGTTAAGACATCATCTTATTAAGGATTATGAAACATTTCATGTTGTAAGCCTGAGGGCAGGAATTGTTTGATCTTTTGTTATTTTTACATTTTGTTCAAGTGAAATTCTTTTGATTTGAAATCTGTATTGTTTAAAAATGTTACCACAAAAAAAAGGGGGGGGGAAGGAAGGGGAAAAAATTGCTGTTTGCTTTCTTAGATTTCTTCTGCAACTTCAGCTGCAAATGTTATACATAGTAACATAATCCTGGCTTGTGCTTCACAGAAATAAAATGTGGAAGCTGGCTTAGGAAGCAAGGTGGCCCTCCTGCTTGTAAAATGAAGTGAAACAGTCAGGTTGAGCCCTTTTGCCTGCCTTGATGTGACAGGCACTCACAGTCGCTGGCAGTGATTTCTGTGTATGTGATGTGTATGCTCAGAAGTCTCTTCCAGTTAACACAAGTTCCAATTGAGGCAGGCAAAGCACTGCAAAGCGCCTCCTTGAGGCAAATCACATCACCCCTTCACCTTATCAAAGAGAATCATGTTGCTTCCATGGTGTGAAGCCTTTCATCAAAGCAGATTCCAAGCCACCTCCCAGAGGCCTGATATATTCGTTTTTGGCTTCAGTGGGGTGGGATTGGCTTTTGAGCAAAACTGCATTGGCTTATATACAGAGGGATTAACTCTGTGCACTTGCTCTTTTTTTTAATTACAAACTCCAAGAAAACGTTCCTTTCTGATATTGCATTTTTCCCCATCCATCCTCAGTTTTAACTCATCTATACTGGTACAGACTTTGCATTTTCTAGAATCCCAAATGGACCACTGAGTTAAATTTTGATGTTTGATGTTGATGCAAGAAGCAAAAAAAAAATTGCTGCAAATTGCACGCAAGAGGATCTTAAAAAATTGTAAGCATACATTCCATCATCCTACATCTAACCTGAAATGCTAAAATAATCTTGGGGTCTATTAAGCACTGATTATAATAATATATCAGGATGGATTTTTTTTTTTTTTTGCTTATAGGAAGAAGACAATGATTACCTTGAATAAGAAAGGCTCAAACTTCATTAGAAGTCACAGCTGGTAACATCATTATTCTGATGAGTTGCCCAATATTGCTTGGAAAGAAAGCAATTATCATCAGACATCTTCAATCGGATAACCAAAGTGTTTTTACTTTCACCATCACTAAATTTTGAAAAACTAGGGCAAGGGAGGAATCCTGGCTTTGCATGATTAGTGATCATCATTCCTGGATGCAAGCATTTTAAGTATAGGTTATTACACTGAGAGGAAGGAAATGCTGCAACATTTTTTGGCTTGCTGCTAATAAATACTATTGCTCAGTCTAGTAAATGGGATGGTGTGTTTATTTATGCTACATAAGCCTGCCTATCAAATTTCCACAGACAGCTGAGCTTTTAGCCCTGGCCTCTTCACAAACATGAAAGATAATGCATTTGTCTAAGATTAATGAGTTATTTTGGAATATGAGGTTCTAGGCCTTTGCCTTTTTCTTCATGCCTTTTTTTGCACAGGAAAAGGGCACTAGAATCATTCAAAAGAAAATTAACAAGGGTGCCACAGGCAAACTCAGCATTTTTGCCATGCTCCCCTGGCATGAAAACAACTTGGTAACTTATTGTACTACTAAGTGCTATCCACAAATATAGTTAAAGAGTTTTGATAATTGTCTGTGACATACAATATTATAATATAGGTCAGGCCTGTCAAACCGGCAGCCTGCGGGCCAGATACAACTACGTTGGCCATGCCCACCCTGGCTCCCCAAAGGCAAAAAATATCCTGATACATCATGATATGGCCCAAGATGTCATGACAGGGCCCGTGATGTCATTGGGTTTGACACCGCTGGTATAGGTAATCTTTGACTTGCAACCACAACTGAGCCCAACATTTCTGTTGCTAAGTGAGATATTTGCTAAGGTGAGTTTTACTCCATTTTAAGACTTTTTTTGCTACAGTTGATAAGTGAATCACTGTAAGCATTTAAGTTAGTAACACTATTGTTAAGTGAATCTAACTTCCCCATTGAAGGTAGCAAAAGGGGATTACATGCTTGTCAGAAGATTGCAAAAGGGCCTGGCCATAGGACAATGTAACCATAATAAATATGAGTCAGTTGCCAAGTGTCTGAATTTTGATATCATCACCATAGGGATGCTGAAAGGGTCATAAGTGTAAAAAATGATCTTAAGTCATTTTTTCTCAGTGCCATTGAAACTTTGAATGATCACTCAATGAACTGTTGTAAGTCAAGGTCTACCTGATTCTGCATATAATAACAAGTTTGAATTTTGACTGCAATCTGTTATGCCCATTGTTTGTATAATAAAACAGGTCACTGGTTCTAATACCAAAGGAAATGTGAGAAGGAATAAAGGGCATCTTTGTCAAGTTCCATGAGACCTGACAATTTGATGAAGAAATAATTCTGTTTGAATAACTCTAGGATTAATCCCACTGATCCAAACAGGAAGATATCTTCACTATATCAAAACAGATTCCAAATTTTTAATCTTCACTATAACAAAGGCATTTTCTGGAGTGGTTGAAGATGCAACTGCATTATTCACTTTCTGCTACTGTATTTCTATTATATAGTTACCAGTCTGATGCTTTTATGAGGAAAAGATTGAACTTCACAATATTCTGTAAGAGGGGCAGCCAAATTTTTGGCATTTTATTTTTTTAAATAAAGAAACAGGGCAACAGCTTCAACATTCAAGAAGAACTTTGCGATACAGGCTTCATAAAAAAAGGAAAAGGACAATTTGATCAAAACTACTTCATTATATATCCCAAACTACCAAATTCCAGAAGATAAGCTTGAGTTTTATTCCAGAATGTGGACTTAATGTAGTTTGGATAGTACTACCATGACTTAATGGATATAAAGCTTGATTAAAATAACTGCTAATAATAATATAAGGCACATTTAAGCAAATAATGAAAAATATGTATGTACAATTTATTTTGAGTAGGATTCTGGTAATTAATAAAAGTTATTCAACAGCATGCACAGTATGCACAAATACACAGAAGCAGGTAGACATACACATACATATGTATTCACATTCCTCATTATAGTTCTTGAAAAAAGTTAGAAATTCTTGAGCAAAATTGAAAGATTTCTTAATCAAAATCACAATTTATCTGGACTTTGGACAATAAAAATCTGACCTAGCCATTTCTTGATTTTACAAAATAAATCTTTCTCATCAGGAAAAAAAGTTTCAGGATTTAAATTACCCTGTCTTAGAGAGGGAAAAAAAACCAATCTTCATTTTTATGGCACCTTAATCCTTTAACTTTCCACAAAATTATTAAAGAAGATATTACAATCTGGATATTTTTGTAATGCAGACCAATATGACTTTAAGCCAAATAAAAAAGAGGAACTGATTTTTATTTATTTATTCATTTATTCCTTCATTGTTTATAGCTCTCTACCTAAAATATATCACTCTAGGCAGCTTTTGATATAAAAGTAAGTAAAAATATAATTGTACATAAACAAAAAATAATAAAAATAAAACATTTTAGTAAGACTGAGATACACTTTATTTAAAACATGAAACCAAAGCAAGGCAAAACAAAAGTCAGAAAAAAATATTACAAAAATATAAAGATCAGGTAATGTTACATAAATATCAGAAGAATGTGTTAACATTTTAATACAGTAAGTCTACCCTGTCCCAACAATCCCCAGAAAATAATTGCTAGTTTTATTACAAATTGTTATCGTGACCTAAGAATATTTACAGCTGAATAGGTTTGATAGGGATTGTGTTTTAGCCAAAGAAGAAGCTACTTGTGCATATAATGACATTCCCATGCATGAATGTTTTATTTTTTGATTAAAAAGGGATATAAGAGGTGCCTGAGGTAGCAGCATCAGGCTGTGTTAGACAGAGATGGCTTCTTATTTTGGCATCTAGTTTCTTGTTCCCCAACCAGTACAAATAAATCTTGCAATAAAGGCCTCTCTTTGTAACAACTGCACTGCATGTCCCTCAAACCATCAATAACCACTCAATGCCCTGAAAAACTGCTCTCTCAAGCAATGTCCCATATGCCTTGTCACTAGATAACTTCCTAGATGGTTTTGCTTTCAGAAATTAAAACAATTGATCGGTCAATCAAATAATGGTGAGACACACAGCTCTAATTTATTATGCCAGATTTTTAAAAAATCTAATCCAGTTTGAAAGACTTCTATACTGCCTCCTCTTTTCACCCATATAAACAATTTCCTGAATATTCCTAAAGGATGGCTAAATTTGGTCATGGTAGAAGAAAATATTTGTAGCTCAGAATTTAACTGGGGTGTCCTTGGTGTTCTCTGAGATTGGTTGTTTGCTTGCAGACGTTTCATTATCAAAGTAGGTAATATCATCAGTGCTGGTAGGCAGCAAGGTTTCATTTTTCATTTTATATGCTCGGGGTTTCCCTGTCAGTGTTGGTGGTCCCCTGATCAAGTTTTTGTTTATTGTTAGCTTATTTGGCAGTTCCTTGATTGGGGTAATATTTGATTCTTGATTGTTGGTCTAATGTTACTCTTGGTGTTCATCTTTGCTCATCTGGGTGTTGAGCAGTTATTTTATGGTACCCAGTTGTGTTTATACAAGAAGTATCTTGCATGGAGGCTATTCAAAGAAAATGTTTGACATCCTTCATAAGGATACCATATTTGGCTTCAAACACCCTGATGCAATTAGAATTAGACTTCATTTCTATGAGTGGGTTTCCTACAGTGTGGGATGTACCACCCTCAGGAAGATACAGAGTCTAGGCTAGGTGTGATGAATCTTTTAAATGTATCTATCTACAATAAACCCCCAAAATTCTCAAATAATAAATCCCAAAACTTTTGCAAAGTTTCATTGTATTGTTTTCATTGTTAATTTGCATTTATTTTGGCATTTTGAGTTTTAGGGTTGGCATTTATATTAAGATTACACAAATGGGAGGAGTTTGGGAACTCCTGTTTTAGGGGCAATGGTGTCCCAAAGCCAACCTTAAGGGGATTCTCCCTTATTGGATGGACATAAATAATATTTGAGGAATAAAATCAGATAGGCTATTGAGCCTTGAGATAGAAGTCTTGACATGGTATCAGATATCTGTGAGAAACAAGCTCAGATAGAACCCTGGATAGATAGACAGACAACTGGATAGTTGTGTATCCAGGAGTCTTTTTAGCTCCAGACAAGTTCCAGATGTAGCTCTAGATGAGGTTGTATTCTTTCTGAAGAAACAGATGAGTTGCCATGAAGCAAGATGGAAAGCAAACAGGTTTAGTAAATTTAAATAAAAATAATGTTTGGTGTTTTGTTTTTTTCCTCATTATTTGTAAAAATGTACATATTATATTCATCAATAACAAATAGAATAACTTTTTTATCTTTCTGTATTTTTGTTTTAAGCTGTTACAAATAAGTTTCTGATTATAATATGTACCATTAATGTCTATTTGTATAATAACCTCAAATTACTAAAGATTGCAAGTAAAGAAGGTATATTTTTTTGAAATGGTAGCTCTTTTTAAAAATACTCTGCCCATTTTTGGTTTTGGACTGGATTTAGAACATATTCTTTTATTTAAAGTCAATAGTTGTTATTTGAACAGATTACAAAAATAGCAATTATTCATTTCAAATAGCTAATTGTATGAGGCTATTTTGCCAAAGATATACAATTGCAGTCAGATTGTTTGAACTGACCAAATAGAATTTTAAAAAAAGATCTAGAAGTGGAGCAAGCTTTGATTAATACATGAAACAATCAACCTTAATGTATTTGAATTCAAATGAAGCATTGATCCCTAAAACCATTTAAAAATGAATAAAAGGCAAGCTTGGTATAATGTATAATAATATAATAATTCCTGCCAAAAGGTATCAAGAACTGTACCTTTTCTTGTAATAGTTTTTCTTCAGGATCTATAACATTTTAAACCTTGATAGATCCCTTTCAGTCATAAAGAAATCTAGAATAACATCAGTATTTCTGCATTTTTTCACACTTTATTATTTAGGAAAGGTAGAAACACAGAGTCCTTAACCTAAAATGTTGGGGAGACAGAGCAGAGTTCTGTTTCTTTTATTTTCAGTGCTTTGGGAAGAAAATTTATAATCCAGAGAAGTATTCAGCTATCCCAGAAGTATGTTTACCTTGGTCCACTGCAATCAACATGTCAGAATCATTTCCATATTCATAATATTTCAATCCCAAAGTGCCCTTGTCCCTATGGATCTCATACAGTTAAATCTGTAGGACTTATTTGTGTTACAGTGATGCTTGTTATGGAAAAGGCCACTGATGATGGATGGTTGTAAAATAATGTTTTTTCCCATTAGATAGGAAAATCAGAATACAAAATCTCTGAAGATTTTGCAGAATGGTTATGAAAGAGAGAAAGCATTTATATGAGAATATGATAGGAGATAGAAACTGTCTGTTTTGCTGTGCAGTGCTTGCAAGTTTATGCTTATGCGTTTTGGGTTTTATTGTAATGATATTAACTGGTCTCTTACTGTTTGTTGTTGTTATTATTTCATGACTGAGCATTAAACATCTGGCATGCAGCAAATACCAAATTCAACTTTGGCATCTTTGGGTGAGGGTTGAAGAAAATAGCTTCTAGAAGCCTTGAAGAGACACCTCTCATCAACATTGACAATACTGTGGGCCTGGTAGATGATGTGATTCACATAGGACAGTTATCTGTTTTCCAGCAGACACAGTAAATAAATTGAAAGGTGGTCAAATAAATATCTAATAGTAAATTACACCTAGTGCCATTTTGCATAATGCAGTTACAAATTAAAAAACTACATATGTCAACAAGCTGCAAATAATTCCAGCTCTTTTGGCAGGAATTTTCCCAATACACATCTATTTGCAAGTATAAGGTGCTTGCCAGGTTTGTCTGGTTGATGTACCATAGATGTGGTATAGCCAGGAAAAAGAAATATGGGAGTTGTTAGAATTCTATTAAACTTCCAACCCAGTCATAACTTGGATTGATCTCTGCTGTGAAGTTATCCATTGAATTCAATTCTTGGTAGTTTGACAGAATCATACATATTGCTACTGTTCCAAATATGGCAGTATCAGACAAATAATTGTGAGAAAGAACAAACTTGACAAGCACATTGAAAAGAAATACAGGCTGTTTGATGTATGTAATATGTCTTTATGTCATGGGTGCAAATAAATTGGGGTGATGATAATAATTTGAGATTTTTTAAAAACCTCTTTTAACTCTTTAAGGAAAACAACTCTTTCCTTCTTCTGTTCAACATTCAGGGAGAAAAGCATATATTAAAACACATTTATTTAAAAGGATTGTTCTTTGTGCCTTTAGGGAATGGCTTTACTGTTTCAGAATTTGTCATACCCTTTCAGAGTGTGTTAATGTCTCAAGAGTCTTGACAGAATGCAATGTTGCAGGCTTAAAGGTACAAAATGCTGGCCTAAATTCCAATGATTGGTAAATTAGGCCCCATTTTTAATTTATTGTAATTTATTGACATATTATTTTGCATGCCCATGTACTGATTATTGGATGAAGTTCAGAAATATCTTAGTTGTAGTAGGAAATATTTTGCATGGCTTAAATCTGAGATGTATAAATAGAGTTTTCAGCAAACGATGGGGAAAGAAAGATGGGGAAAGAAACCCTATAGGGCAGACTGTCAGTCTTGTCATTCCCAAGCCACTAATGTAACCATGCAAAGCAAATGCCCAGAAGCATCGTGCACTGCTGAAACATTTTCTGTTGTGCTGTATGGATCAACAACAGAGGATACAAAGGTCAGAAAAGAACAGGTCAAGCTCTCCAACAATATACAATTAATTAACTTCTTGTTGTGAAAGCATGGAGATACTTAAAGTACATTCCCAAATCTTTTGTAGGTAAAAATAAATGTCATCCAGAATATTATGGAGCTGCCACAAGTCCACTTGAAGCAAAATGTGATAAACAATGTAAATCAATCTTTCTAAAATGAATCGCCATGACCTGTCACTTGTCAAACACTATAAAACATTGACTTTGGATTAGATTAAGAGGCAAAATGAAGTACTAATTACTACATGTCCAAGATTTTTACCAATCATCTGTTATAAAATTAATTGTAGGGATAAAGACTTCATAATGCTGATGATAAAGTATTTCCTGAAGACTTTGACATTCATGCAAGACATATGATACAAAGCAGCATTATTTAAAGAGCAAAAATGATAAAAAAAAGAAATTAAAACAAAAGAAAAAGAAAAGGAAATATAACTAATTTTATTCTATTCTAAAGGCTAGGTCACATCGCCCGATGGATGCAAAACATATGTAAAAGAACACAGCAAATGGCCAAAAATCCGGGGGTGGCTCCATCCATTCTTATCCACTCTCAAAAGGGGCAAAAATTTGCATAAACAGAACGGAACGGACGGGGTGGAGGACGTATCCACGGATGTAAAAACGGCGATGCTCAACGGAAGCCTAGCAGATGACAAGAGGAAGTGGATGGCAATCCGCAGGGCGTTCCGGGGGAGCATAGCAAAGCGGACGCGTAGTGGAAAGGAGCGGCAGCAATAGCGGATGACGCGGATGTGTAAGTGTGAGTGCAGAACAAGATGCAGAGCATTAACTGTGGCATCTGGAGAGGATGCATGTGCGTTCAGCACGCACGGAAATAAGATGAGAGGCAGCTCGCACGAGGCCATCACTTCAGAGGAAAGACGCGCTGCCAGTAGCCACTATTTCATTCCAGCATGACCATGGGGGAAGAAGGAAGCCTGTGTCCATTCTTCTGCAGCCTAGGCAGAAGAGGATTAGGATCCACCATCCCACCCTGCGCGCTGACGTTCTGCTGCTGGCTGTGCTGCTGCTGCTTCTGCTGCTGTATGCTGCGTCCTCCTGCTCTGGCTGCGTTCGCTTGCTTCTGCTTCTGTCTGCCGCGTCGCTCAGCTGTGGCTTCTCTGTGTGGTGCTTGCTTGTCTCGCTGACTCTTCAGGTGGGCTGGTAGACTGCTGCGTCTCCTGCTGCTATCTCCTGTTGCTGCTGTCGGTCTGAGACCAAAGCCCCAAAAGCCCTGAAAGCCCTGATGATGAGAGGTCCCTGCAGAGGAGGAAGTGGCAAGGCAGCGAAGAAGGAGAGAGAGGAAGCAGCAGCTACTACCATCACAGAGGAGTCATGAAGGTACGGAGGTGCCGATGTGGCTGTAGTGGCACGACGATAGACGCATCACTCACTCGTCTTGAGGAAGAGGCCACAGGTGTATAGAGACACAACTAAGCAGAAAGCAGGTGGCTTGAGCAGACATGAATGTGAAGCAGCAGTAGCCATGGGCTTACACCTTGCTGATTGGACTCATACTGACAGGGTGGTAGTGGAGTGGAGTCATATGCACACCCGTTGCGGGAAGTTCCTGTTGCCAGGTGCGCGTGAATGATAGTCTGGCCTTCAGGCGCATAGACATGGTCAAGCTCACGACTGGTGAGTAGCTACACCTCATGGCAAATGTGCAGGCTTCCTGGAGGGTGAGGTCCGGCCACCAGTAGGGGAGGCCCTGCTGTCTACCCTCCACTCTCAGGCAGCCCACAGACAGCCAAGTCCTGCTTCTGTGCGCAGGAGACAGCGACCGGTGTCTGGGCAGGTGTCCATCAGAGCGCCCCGCGACCAAAGACCCCCCCGACAGACTGCACCCCTGAGGGCCGGATGATGGAGAGGATTCTCTCCACACACATGAGCCAAGAAAGAACGCAGTTGACCACTCAGGGATCAAACCGCACACCACCCCCAGCTCCACCTCCGACAGAGAAGCAGGCAGAGAGCCAGACGAAGAGGGACCAGAGCGCACACTTGTCCTGCTGGAGATCAGGGACACCAATTAAGACCAGCGGCAGATCACTCTTCTCAGCTGGACACTTCGGAGATTCCATCTCAACCGCAACACGCGTTCGCTCCACCTATTACGGATGAGTCACCAGGACCCTTCATGGAATCGATCGCAGCCCCAGTACCAGTGCATGAAGTGAGAGGATCACCACGGCACTGCTGCACCCCTCTCCAGGCCCAGCGTGCATCACTCGATGCTGCTGACGGTCAGTCACTCTATTCGGTTGATTGCATTTGCCGGTAGTCTCCCTGTCACCCCAGGTGATCGTTCACAGCCCTTCCAAGGCTTCTCACAGGCCCTCACGCTAGCCAAGCGCTATGGCTACGCAGGAGTCTCCAGCAGCACAGCAGCCCATTCCCAGTCCAAGGCACAGGTACATCGATATGCCACCGGTTGCCACCTATGCCACCGATGCACTTACACCAACAGATGCCATCCGATGCCACTGATTACCACTGATGGCCACAGACGCCTACCGAACGCCACCGGACGCAGCCCGACACCACTGTACGCCTAAAGGATGGCACCACGCCAACATGATGGCCACGTGATGCCACCATGCCACAGAGTGCCACCAGATGCCACAGATGCCACCATGCTTCACACGCCACAGATGCCTCACCTTGCCCAGCTGCCACACCAGACATCCCCACTTACACTCCTTCCTCCCCCACAGCCAAGCCTGGCCTCAGAAGCATCTTGTCATCGATCCTGTGCCTGACATGCCGCAAGTCCTAGATGAGGGGCCTCTCAACCTACTGGGCTGAGCCAGCTTTGAAGCAACTTCTTGAACACACCAGTCCCCTGTTGTTCTCTCCGGGCCAGGCACCTCCAATGGGTGGCTCAGACCAGGCACTCCAATGCCACTGCCACCGTCCACAGCAGCCTGGACCGCTTCCACCCTGAGACCCATGGGCACGCCATCAGAGTGACTGAGAAGAGTGTGCCAGAGACTGCGGTGTGCTACCTGTTGACTTTATCTTTGCTTGGGGACACTGTTACTGTGGGTCATTTGCTTTTACAGTTGTTATTTATAAAGGGTTATCTTTGCTGCACAACACTTGGTTCGAGTTCTTTTATTAAATAAAGTCTTGGTGGAAACCTTTAAGAAAATGTTTGTGGCAAGCTCCTTTGCGATGCTTCTTGGGATAGGTAATCGGATAAGTGCTGTGGGATGGATAAGCTGTGGGATGGATAAGGATAGCTGGTATGGGATGGATAGCTGTGGATGGATAGGGCTAGCTGTGGGAGGATAGCGTGGGATGGGTAAGGATATGGCAGTGCGCATGGGCAGGAGGATACCGTGAGATGGGTAAAGCATGTGGGTATAATGCAGCTGTGAGGATGGGTTAATAGCTGTGGGATGGTTAGATGTAAGGTGGGATAGTTGCGTGCGTGAAGGGTTAGTAAGCTCTCTCAGTGGCAAGCATAGGTGGGACTGTATGTTCCACCCTTCCAGGTGCCACAGCCTATGGCCCTTTATTATCCAATAACCAATTTAATCATTCATCAAACACATTTCAACAATAAACACAACTCTTTATTAAATGCCCTGTTCATTATAAGGGCCACTCAATCATACATAGGCACAATTTCATCAGAGGTGTGATGAGCACAGGGCTTCAAGGAAGCATCACATTAAGCATCTATCATCACTGATTTAGGCAATGCCACTGAGTCATTTGTGCTAGTTTTGGGCGTCCCTACTTGTCGTGGTTATTGGCTGTTGGTGGGTTCGATTGGTGTGTGAGGCCGTGTATGGGGATCGTTAGAAGGTTGTGTTTAACAGGGTAGAGTTGCGCTGCTTGCTATCCCTTCACGTTAAGCTCTTTTGGGGCCTGGCCACAATCCACAGTGTCGTATCAGGTTTTAGTCCTTGCCTCCATATCACCAGGCTGCCATAGTCCCACTTGCCCGTTAAGGTGTGTCCACGAGCCTGTTTCTGGCAACACTGGGTAGTGGAGTGCGAATGAGATAGTGCAAGAAGCAGCAGCTTCCACGATGTTCCTCACGGTCTGCTGGCGATGCTGGCATGTAGGTGAGAAGCCTATTGCCGGATGCCAAAAGGCGGTTCTCCACCATCCGTCTTGCCCTGGCTCAGCCTGTAGTTGAACGTTGCGATCCTCTCTGTCACGTGTGAGGCATCTGGGAAGTGTAGGCTCATGAGGTAGGTTCTGAGGAGGAAGGCGTCATCCCCCATGATGAGTAGGGCACATCTTTGTGTGTCGTATGGGTAGGGGGTCTGGATCTGGGAAAGGCCATGATGAGGTTGCGTTCCATGATGAGGTTGCGCTCCTTTGAGGTCCCCCCAACGTTTGTGTTGTATACCTGGGCATCTGAAGATGAGCCGTTTGCCTGAAGCAATCGAATGTACACGACTTGCAGTTCAGCATCAACCATGGCAAAGAGGATGATGGCTGAAGAAAGCCCTGTGTAGTTGTGATAAGTGGACCCTGAGTTGGCTGGAGCTTTGCAGGCCACGTGCTTCCCATCTATGGCTCCAACGAGTTGGGGGAAGTTCCAACTTCTGATACCACTGTTCTGCAACTTTCTCCCAGCCTTTTCAGTGGCTGGGGCATTCGATGGAATGGCCCTTGCCCCAACCCCACTTTTCCGTTCCTGACCCACAATGCTGATGGTGTGTGGTGGCACCACTCCACGTACTGTTCTAGTACGTGGTCCGCAAGGGCCATGTGGCGGCAGAGTCAGTGCACCCCCCCCCTCGCCCCGCCTCCGGCGTGCGCCCCCGGCGGCCCCCCCGGCCCGCGGCGGCACCCCGCGCCACCCGGCCCGGGCGCCGCCCCCGGGCGCGCGGCGCGGCGTGCCGCCGCACCCGCGCGCCGCCCGGCCGCCCTGGCCCGGGGGCCCCCCGGGTGGCGCTCCGCCCGCCCCGGGCGGCCCGGGGCCGCCCGCCGTCCGCGTCGGCTGGCCGGAAGTTGGTGTTTGCTTGGTCAACCTGTGTCTCAGAACACTCCACAACTTTGTCAAACGATTGGGCTGTGTGGATCCTCATGAAGTGCTGGAAATGCACAGGGCCTTCGTTCCTCAGCTCACCATCAGCTTGTCATACGCAGTCCCGTACTCCGCTCTATCTCGGCGATACCATCTTCAGACCCAACACATCTTCTTTGGATGCCTCCTTATTTCCTTGTGATAGAACGAGGTGAAAGAGCCTGAAAAGGGCTTGGCACTGCTGTAGAAATGATTGGCGGCTACAAAAGGAGTGTGCGATGATCCATGGTGTGAGATTCAATGGCTATGATGTGGATAGAGCAAGACAGCAGAGGCTGAAGGAGGTCTGCACACCACGGCCTGCTGGTACTTGATAGTGAGATCAGGGTGATTTCCCGTCCCCCTTTTTAATAGGAAATATGTGTTTTCCACTAGGTGTCCTTCTGCTCCTCTAGACATCCTCTAGACATCCTAAATATCGAGATACGTCCCTATAACAAACATTTTTTCCATTTTAATGCTTATATGTGAGCTGCATCCGCCTTTCATCCTTCTATGTCCGTGCTACTAACGCTGCGCGGATGTTCTGCGGACTTTTCGCGTTCCTCCTCTTTCCGTTTTCGCTGCGAGCCGATATGCGAGTTGCGCAGACGCGCAGCGGATGCTGAGCGGATACAGCAGACATGTAACGGATGATGACGGACGTAGAACGTTTGTTCCCCATATGTGTGCGGATGTAAGAACAGACGTGGCGGAAACTTCATCCACTCAAAAAGTTTTGTGCAAAACTTTTTTGCTGCAAAACGTTTCAAAAAAGTTCTTGAGCGGATGAAATCTCAGTAGAAGGATGCTGGACGGATTAGAACGTTATGAATCACGTATGTAGTGAGATTACAGAACGGATGCATCGCATTAACCAATGGATGGCAAGTGTTTTTCTCCATTTTACATCCTCTTTCCATCCGTTAGTGCAGTGTGACATGGGCTAAAGAAAGTGAATAGGCAAGGTGCCTAGGTGAATAGGCAAGGTTTTGAAAACCTTGAAAAATCCATGTAATTTACTGTTTATTGTTTTTTATTTTATTATTCTACATTCGTTATTTGTTTCTATGTTTATTTTACTTTTTTGCATGATCAATGTTTGTGTGTCACATTTCTCTGCTGCTTGTGTTAATACAGAGTGATGTAAGATTTCTTGCCTTGTGCATTTGGCATAAAAATGCTTAGTTTTACATTGCCAATACATATTAAGGGCTTGTAAGTGAGATGAGCTGGATATGAAAAACATTTCTGAAATACAGAAAAGTAATATAAAGAAGAAAAACAGATTATATTTGTGACCATATGCCAGCTGGTTCAAGATATTTCTCTATTATCCCATAGTTAATGCTGTCTTTTCATATTGAAAATTAGAAGTAATGCCAATGTCAAATATAGAACTAAAAACTATTTTTCCAGCCCTTAGGATATATGCAAACTGCTCAAGGATTCATTCCCTGATTATAATGTCTGATCATAGAAACAGAACAATATTTTAAGAAAAGGCATTTTCTCTTTTAATTAAACTTATTAATTAAGTTGTGAAAAAATGATGAACATGAAGAAGATGGAATTTGCAGTGTTTTTAACATGCCAAAAGAGGCACTGTAAAACTCCCAAATATCTCATGAAAAGCAACAGCCAATTTATCCAAGCAGGGTTAGTTTTGTTGCTAAGCAACATTTTACATTAGTTCTAAGATGTCGGCATTTCAACATGACTGAAAAAAAGAGGAAGCTACTGCTTCTGAAATCAAATCTACACATTACAAGAAAAGCTGAGTTCATCTTATCAAGAATTTGGAGCTGATTCAGCTTTTAAATATTGCAAAGAAACCAAGAATGGGAAATCCAGACTCTTAATTATTTGCATGACTATCTGCCTGCCTGCCTGTCTGCCTATTCATTTGCTAAAAATTTGATAAAATATAAGTAATTTGATGCCATTTAATGATCAGTCAAAAGATTCCTAGCTTAGTATTTTAATCTAACTATAAAGCTAGCTACTAAATAGATTGCTATTATTTTCAACTATTAATAATGTGTCCCTTTTTCAATGAGGAGTTCAGAATACTATAAATAGTCCTCTCTATTTTATCTTCACAAATGTCTGACAAGAAACACTTGTTGGCCCAAACTTTGCTTTCCATTGTGAAATCTTTCCAAATCAATTTATATCAGAAAAAGAAGAAAGTCCCTATTTTGGTCCAAATGTAATACAAATGTCACATTCAAGAACTGACCTATTTGATACAACCTCTGTCTATTACAACATTACCAAAGATACAATCAGTAAACACAAAGCAGAAATTTGAACTAAGATATGGCTGTTGGTCAAGTGACTTCATTTATTTATTTTTTATTTATTTTATTTGGTTTGTCTATTGCTTACAAGATAATAGGTATAAGTAAAAAAGATAGTTATGAATACATGGATACATATAAGAAAAATAAAAGAAACAATAGGACAGGGATGGTAGGCACGTTGGTGCACTTATGTTAATTTTTTTCTGAAGGTAAACAGGGTTAGCATTGATTAGTTGTTGGAGAGAACCAACTAAGAATTTCAGAGCTGTGGGTAGAATGGATAGTTGATTTTGGATGTAGTGAACACATTTTCTTGAAAAGAATAAAGGACAAAGCTGAAAAGAGGCTACTCTGAAAGAGATTCATAAAGATTAAAATTAATTATTTATGTTTATAATTTCCCTTTATAAAGAAAAATTCAAGAGCAAAATCAAGAAAACAAACCATTAAATCAAATAAATAAAATAAAGATCACTGAAAGCATAGATGAAATCTCACCTTCAGCAACCTAAATTAAGATCTATCACTCTCTTTTTAGTAGGCACCTAAACCCATTAGGATGAGTAGACTCAAAAGTTTGACATCCTTTTTGTGGTTCTTTTATTTATTTGATTCATTTATCAAATTTAGGTACTGCTCATCTCACTCTTTTGCAATGTTAAAAAGCAAAATGAGGGACTTTAACCACTATTTTTCCTTTGATAATTTGTGACACCTTCCCAAGTGATACTCATGTAACACCATTTTGAAAGATGGCTCTCTATATGCTGTGTAAGGCCTGGGAGAGGTCTCCAGATTATTGATTTGCACACTCAAGGTGTGACCAGTGCAATCTTTGTACAACAAAAATGTAGAAAGCTACTCCTTCTGGGCCCTTCAGTTCCACCCATAGATTACCTTGAGATGAAGAAAGGATTTTTTAAAGGTATGTATGTTTTGTGTGTGTATATATGTATCTATCTATGTATCTATGTATTAAATTTATTACCCTCATCTTATTTCAAAGCAACTCTGGGTGGCTTGGCTAAAACTTTTGTCTGACAGGTCTTGGGCCTAGTGTTATCTATAAAACATAGGGCATCTGCCTTCTTTAGCCGAAACCATGGTTGCATGGTATGCAACTATTCAAACCTTGTGCAAAAGCAAATTTGGATGCTACTTTTCAAACATTTTTAATTGGAAAGATTGTAATGCTTTTTTCTCCCAAAAGATCTTGACTTATACCTACATACTGAGTATAAAGTAGATTGACTAGATGTTTAAAAGCGGCAAAAGGCTTATAATATTTCACTTTATTCTGCCTGTCAGTTTCTTTTTTTAGCTCCATAGGGGAAAAAATAGTTGATTATAATTACAGTAGAGACCAAAATGTAGGGTTCAATTTCTAAAATGTTAATTGAAAACTGAAATGAGCCTTTTACATTTTTATAACTGTGAACTGTTTACAGTGAGAACAATTGTCATATTTTAAATTGCCGTGATTGAAAGTGAAAGAAAGAGTACTTTACCAGGCCAATTTTTTGTTTCATTTCTGTGTATTATTCCTAAAATAAGTAGCAATACCCAGGGGTAGGATTCAAATTTTTTAACAACTGGTTCTTTGGGTGTGGCTTAGTTGGTAGGCATGGCTTTGTGGTCATGTGACTGGCTGGGCATGGCCAACTCAACATCACTCAGATCGAAGCAGACATCTCCTTGCCTGGTCTCTCATGACTGTGGGAATGCTGCAACAGTCATAAGTGTGAAAAATTGTCATAAGTCACTTTTTTCAGTGCCATTGTAACTTTAATTGGTCACTCCACACAAGCAAAGTACCAGCAAAGGAGGAAAAAAACTCCAGAGAAGGTCCAGCAACAGGAAATCTAGTCCTGCCAAGAATGTAATAAGGGTTAACGGAGAGAAAGGATCTGTAAGTAACACCAAAATGTTTCCTTCCTGCCTTCCTTACAGGATTAGGCCAGTAATTTCTTCTAACAACTGGTTCTCCAAACTGCTTAGAATGTTTATAACCAGTTCTAGCAAATAGGTGCGAACCTGTAGAATCCGACCCCTGACAATACTGTATTTAAGCATGATTGATTCCACAAGGTAAGCAAGGTCCTCTCTGATGAATGCTCAGACAGGAAATTTCAAAGTTTTTGGGCTAGACTGGAATTTTAAAAAAAGAATCCCAGAAGGAAACTTTCATGCTGAATGTGGGAAAGGGCAGTTATCATGAATATGCTGGTGCAGAGGCATAGATAGCTTTTGGGCGGCTCAAAATTAGCCCAGGTATCACCACTGTTCCACAAGCTACATTGACTGTTGGTCTGTTTCTGGGTTCAATTCAAGATGTAGGCAATCACCTTTAATCCCCTTCATGGCATGGGTCGAGATTACTTGAGGGACTGTTTCATCCTAATGGGATGGGCTTCACCCATGCTAGCAGAAAAAACATGCTGCGGGCCCGGAGGATGGCGGAGCTTGCATTGCAGTGGAACAGCATGCAATCTTTAAGCTCTAAGATCACTGCTGATATCTCTGTTGCAGGACGGTCCCAATGGACCTAAACCATCCTGTAGAGACGGTGACAGAGGAGGGCACATCCTGTCGATCCCAGGGACATTGCAAAGTCCCTGGTAGATCCAGGAGAAGCCCTTTTTTGCACGGCAGAGAGGCAGACATCAGAGAGGGCCAGGCTGCTGAACTGACAGCTCCGTAATGGAAGAAAGCTGGAAAGAGAAGCCAGTTTGTGAAAATATAATTTCAACTTATTTTTTCTGGATGAGATGACAACACTCTAAAAACTAAAAATTAAATTAAAGAGTGATGATTGTAAAGTTGCCAAGTGCGAATTAAGTACAATTAAACCTGGAAGGTTTTTTTTTTTAATTGGAACTTTGGATTGTTTGTTAAAATTTAACTTTTTAAACTGGATACTGGTCTTCCATGATTTTAATTTTTTATTTTTTCCCTTCAAAATAACTCTTTGGAAAGTTTAATTTTCTCTTGTTTTTCCGTTAAAATAATTTTAGATTCTTATATTTCTTTATTATTCTGATTTTCATATTAGAAGGATGGGAAAGGAAAGGGAAAAGGTAAGTACGCTGCTACCCATGAGGCTTGGATACATTGTTTCCTCCTCTTTCTTGTTGATGACATTGCTGTTACATCAAGGACTCTGTGCTTTCATTGAAACAGTTAGTGGGAAGAGCTATGGTAGATTGTGTTGCCATGTGCTCTTCTGTGAACTACTTGATAGTGGAGTCTGATTTGAACATATGAGAGAAAAGAAGATTGAATGCGACCTTGGAAAAGAGAATCTTGGAAATTTTGTTGTGATTTATAGTAAAGAGCTCTCGAACATATATGCAGTGCGCTCTTGTGTGACAGAATCAGTGTCTTCTCTTTCTCTTTTTTTTCCTATTCCCCTCGACCCCATGTGGATTATATTTGACTTTGATCCTTTGAGATCAAGAATAAGATTACTTCCCACCCCCATTGTTACGCTCTTTGGCAAGGGAATAGTACCAGTTTCTGTTCTTTTAAAATCTTTCTTAATTTTTTTATTTTTCAGTCCTTTTTCCATTGTAAATATTTTTTGCCTTTTTTCTTACATAATTGGCACCAATTGGATTAAGGTATTCAGTACCTGAAAGATTTTCCCTTCCCTTCTTTATTTTTAATTATTATTATTATGATTTTTGTTGGAGTGGCCAATTTGGTTCTGTGTGTGGCTCTTTTCTTTTCCACATTTTTGCTATTGATCTTTAAGGATAGCAGAAAAATACCAGCCTTCAGCTTCTCTCATCCCAGGACTTCTTCTCCCCTTACCATCTGAGGAAGTAACGTAATTGTATAGCGGTGATGTTACAACAAGAGAAGGAGAAAGAGAGGTGGACACGTTTTCAAGGCGATTATGCATAGGAATGCAATGAGTACAAATAACAAACAGATAATGTTAAAAAGAGAATGTGAGGAGATATTGAGCGAATGAACGAAAAGACAGACTGGAAAAAATAGAAAATATCAACAGATACGTGATGCAATATGAGGACAGAATAATATAAATTGAAGAACAAGATGTTCAAGAGATAAGAAGTATTGGAGATATGGATACCTTATTGAGTGAATGGAAAGAGATATACGGCAGATTCTGTGAATCATTGAGGGTGGGAAATTGAAGATTACAAATTCATCTTAAATTTCCAAACATATATGAAAGAAGAAAAGGGTGACAAAACCTTTGCTGAAATGATGACAGTATAAATCCTGGCAGAAGCATTAGAGGTAACTAATAGAGAATTGAGGATGGAATGGACAAGTTTTGCGGTTTGTACAAGATGCATGCAATGAGAAATAAACTGCTCAAGAAAATAGTTCATATCAATATTACAAGAAAATAATAAAATACAATACTATGCAGGCGCAGAGAAAAAAACCATAAAGTACAAAGATAAAGAAATAGGGAACTGATGACAGTACAAGAGGAGTGTCGAGAGAAAAATAAGAAGAGAAATATGTTATTTTGACCAAAGAATTACTTCAAAGGAATAAAATAACAGATGGCTGATACCCGAAGGTCTCATGTTACCTGCAGAAAAGAGACACAGACAATTGATACAGTTGAAAAAGCTGAGTTACTATCCGGAATATTGTTAGAGGAAGGAAGAAAATACAAGAAAAGAAGAGTCATTAATGTGAGATTCTTTTTTTTAAATTGGTATTTAAACAAACTAGACAAACAAACACAATAAGAGAAAAATCAAGGCACAGAGTATATTTGTAAATTAAGTGTGGTCCTTTGTTTACAAATTAATTGTTTGCTCGATACCGATTTAAGGATAGTCTTCAGATTACAATGTACATTATAGAGTGATTCCGTCATTTTGAATCCGAATATTTAAATGCATGAATATCAATTAATTAATGCAAGGTCATTGACTTATACCTATTTATTGCAGTTTCATGTTTAAGAAATATCATATTTACTCAATTGTATTTTGTGCAACAATTCAAATGTATCAATCCAAATCTAATTCCTAAATAAATCATTTTTTTGGAGATATACTAATAAGAAAAAAACATCCTTATATATTTATATTTTCTAAAGTCTACCATATTTTGTTCTATATTGTTTTATTATCTAAACCATTGATACAATAAATCCCAAGTTTATATAAAATTGTTATTCTTCTGGCTCTCCAAATTCAAATGTCAAATCTAAAGCATTTCAGCATCTTCCAAATTATTTCTAATAATTCTCGTATGTGAGGGTATTGTCCTTCATTGTCTTCCGTTTAGGCAAATACAATTTCCTAGCCGCTGTTAAGTAACATTACAATCAGGTATTAGTCTTTATATTTCAGTGACAAAATCTCAATAAAAATATTCTTCTGGTTCAAATGCTATAGGTTTTGTCATGTTTTTTCAACCACATGTGGATTTTTAGTCCAGTAGTCTTTTAGCATTCCGCAAGTCCACCACATATATGTAATGAGACCAGCTCGATGACAGTTCCATACATTTTCAGATATTCTTGATATCTTGCTATTCTGTTGGTGGGCGATAATGCCCACTTGTGAAACATCTCCTACAATTTTCTATATGCTCTGGTTTGACACTTGGTCATATGTTGATATATGTGAGATCTACAATTTGCAAAATTCCTAATCAATCCCAATAGTCCAAGAATCTTCCCCAATCAATCATGTTCTTAACTGTCTTTACTTTAAGTTCCAATAAATACATTACAACTTTTTAATCACCTTTTTATACAAATCTTATGCTAAGTCAGTCAGTTTTATATATAAAAACCTTCTGGTTTGATCTTTATCATAGCCTTAATGTACGATCTCTGTTCTCTATTTTTGTTATAAGATTTAAGTCACCCTTTTATCAATCATTTCACCATATCTAACTGTTTGTTCTTTTTATATATTTGCTAGAAAATGCTCCAATATCGATAGCCAGACTGGAATTTCCATACCATTGGTTTAATCTTCTCCCAGCTTAACCAAGAGTAATCCCTATATAATCTTCTAAAATACCCCTGTTGTTTAGGTCTTAACCATAAAAAAGCATGCCACTCCACAGCAGATCATGTCCTTCTAATGCCTAACAATCAGTATTTCTCTAAATGTATCCATTTCTTATCTCCATTCATAAATTTGTAGCTTGTGATTACAACTCACCATATAGCAACCAGATCTACCTCTTTTCAGCACTGCAAAAAAGTTTAACTTGGTATTCTCCGCATTCTACTTGCATATGTTTCAACACAATTTAATTTCAATATCTTCCAATAATTCTTCAAGCTAATGGAATGTCTGAAACACATATAGTGAAATTCTGGGTAATATTAATTCATGTGATTGTTGATAGTCCCCTAAATTACGTGTTGTAAATTTCGTCAATTTGTTGGCCCAAGTCTAGTGCGTATCGCTGTTTGAGTTGATATATATTTATTCCTTTTAAGAATGTACTGCATCTTGCTGTCAAGTATAAACCCCAAGTACTTGATCTTGTTCGTCTGGACCTGAATTTCAATAAGTCTGCCAGTTCTCCTTTTGTCGATTGCATGTTCTTTGTCAAGATGCTTTGCTTATCTTGATTTATTTCAACCTACCACCTTACACATAAATTCTTATATAGCCATTTCAATACCAATGCCATTCTATCCGTTTGTGCTATTTCTAGAGGAACTCCCTAAGATAGAAAACCAGGTCATCTGCAAATGCTTGCACTTAAATCTTCCTTTAATTTCATCCTTTATGTTCTTTCATCTCGAGTATTCTATTTGCACTTCCAAAGTAACAACAAACACAAAGGTGACAATGGGACCCTTGCTTGTTTCCTTTCTATTCAATTAGATCTGTCAGTCTCCTCGCCATTACCTTGCGTTTGCTCAATGAAATAGCTCTATGCTTGGAGTAAATGTCTATAAAGCCCATCTGTTCCAGCAATAATAACACTGAATTCCCATATCAAATGCCTTTGTGCATCTAAGAATAATTCAAAGCCATTTTTTTTTTAGAAGTGCCTCATAGTATCCTAAAGTTCCCCAAAATTACTTCATATGTCTTTTATTTCTCTTTGCAAAATCCATTTGATCAGGATGAAATAATAATTAAGTATTTTTAATCTTCTGCCAATATGAAAGCCAAAGATTAGTAGTCTGCGTTAAGTAGGGAATTAGGTCCTATATTCTTGATTTGTAATGGCTTGGTCCCTCTGTTGGACTCGGAGTTGAATATAACTTCGACCATGAATTAAAGTATCTTCTTCTCTTAACATAACTCATCATGAGAGTTATGAAACAATGGAAGTTCAATGATCTTTGTAATGTTTGTAAAATTCCGCCGATCCATCTGCCTGGTGCCGTGTCCCATTATTTTGCTTCTTAAGTCTGTCAGTAACCAAATCATTGTTAATTGCTTCGCTAACATGTTCAAATCTCTTTAGGTATTGGTAATTAGCACTTCTTAAATACTGTTTAACCTTTCCATCAATAATCTCTATGTGGTCAATTCCCATAATAATACGTCGAAATATTCCTTCTTCTTTTCCTTCTTCTCTATTGCTACCATAAGTAAGCATGGTCAACTAGTTAATGCAGATATTTCCTGATTCGTTCCCTTTCTCATTTATATGCAACCATCACCTGGTATTTTGCAGTCTTCAAAGTATTTCGTTAGCACTTCTAATTTCTGTGCTAGTTCTTCTTTCATAGACCATTTTTTGTTATATCCATTTAACTTAAGTCCTTTTCTGTGCATTTCTGTAGCGTTTTTCAATGCCTTTATAAAACTCATCTTCTAAAGCCTTAAGCTAAATCTTCATAGAATTTTTTCCTTGTAATTGTCATTAACCAGTATTGTATAGCGCATCTGATCCCATACATTCTGATTGGATATATCCTTTGTTTCTCTAAGAAAAGGCCAGTTCTCTCCATCCCTGTGAACTCTTCCTTACAAAAGAATATTTAAACGTCCAATCTAGATCTTTCTGCCTTCAATTTAATGCATTCTGGATTGTGATCTGCCAAGAACCTGTGTCAAATTATTTCTGAATATTAAGTTAACAATTCGTCGACAGCAGATCCATATTCTATTGAACCTGATAAGTGCTATTTGAATAAAGGTTCTATATTAGTTTGAGCATTTCTTCTCTCCATGTATCTTTCAAATTTATTCATCTACCATCTAAGAAAGATTAGAAAGATCTTTCCTGTTTTGCTTTATTGTTTTCTGTGCCGTATAGTCAATTTGTGTCCACAATTCCATAAAATTTCCATCATAAAATATATTAGCAATCCAACAATTATTTTCATATGTAATTTTTAAAAATCTTCTTGTTTTCATTCAGTGGATAGATGCAATCAGATGTTTTCATATTGTTGTCCATTATTTCCCATAGCGATTCGCTCCTCATCAGTAGAACAAGTCGCTGGAATTGATCTCTAACTATAAACCCACTCCTCTTCTTGCTTGTTCTAATGAGTAATATTCTCCCTAGTTTGAACTGTATCGAACATTGTTCATATTGCTTGTTAAATGTACTTTCTTGCAGGCAAGGATTATATGTCAAAATTAATTTCTCTAATCTTAATGGATAAGTTTTTCCTCTTAACAGCTGAATCTAAGTCAGTTTATATAATTGTAGATCATTTTTTCTCTTTCCATGAGTATTATTTGTAGTAATTAGTGTTGGCAGCTCTCGCAAGATCTGGTTACAGTGTCTTGACTTCTCCTTCCACCTACTGCACACTTTCTTCTTTTCACATCGTCAATTTTGCAAGTCCTCTTTGGAATTAGTTGTGAAGAAATTTCTTTTTCTGCCTCTTCCTTTCCCTCGTTAAAAAATTCTGTGCTAAGATATGTTCAGCTTACTCAATTGATCAATCCGTAGTCCGTTTTGTTTTTTTTTGCCATGTGAACACGAAACCTTCTGGAATCAGGCATAATTCATCTCTTCTTAAGTGAATTTGGTCAAAAAGCGATGAGTCTCTTTTCCAACTCTCACTCTTCTGGTACTTGTTTCAAAACCACTATCTTTATAGGTCAATGTTTCCTTGCCATCGTGCAAATTGCATTTTATGTTTTCATTGAAATCTGATTGAACTCCTGGTCCGCTGATTTCTTCATTGTTAGTTCTTTGTGAAACGTGAGTAACCTCATCTATTCCATCCACATCTTCGTCTTCAGAATATCCAAAGCTTCATAGCCAATATTTCTATCATTAATCTCAGAGCTAGATTTGTCCTTGCTCTCTATGTGTTTGAAATCCAAGTATAGAATTCCGGCTCTATCCATCTCCCATCACAAACATATTCTCATTTTATCTGTTCAACCATATGTTAACTGTTTTCAAGTATCTGCAATCTTCTTAATCTTCTGTGTTCTCTTCAATTCAGTAGTCTCTTCATCGACTTCATCCAATCATTTGTTGGGATATTTCTCAACTTTCATTGGTTTCTGCCTGTTCTTTTGTGTCAATATTCTCTGCTCTGTTGTTCGAGTGTTCTGTTCTTCTTTGTCAATATTTCTTCAGATCTTGTTGAAATTGTAATCCTTGCAATAATCCACTGCAGTCATTTTTTCTTTTTTTGTTCTTTGTTCTTCTCTGCCTAACATTGTCTGTATCAAACGTTGTCCTCTCAATGGTGGACGAGGAGGAATTGGACGTGGGAAGAACAGCGAGCTGTTAGTTCCACTCATTTCATACATATCAAAATCCAAGTTCTTATGACTTTCATACCAATATGTAAATAACCAATGCCAATTCCAATAAAAATAGTAGGGAAAAAAAGCCACAATAATAAAATTGATAAAAAAAAAGGGGGGGGAGAAAAATTATTCAGGTGCTTGTATACCTTTAAATCCATCGGTTTGAGAGATAATCAGTAAAAATTCAAAATTAAGAAAAATGCCAATAAACACACACAATAAGAAATAAAAATTGTAAATATCCCAAAGAAGACAAGAATAATTTCAGTCTTACTCACACCTGTAATCCAAATTAAAACAGTCTCAAGACATAAAAGCATGCAAGTAAGAAGAAGAGGAGGAAAAAATGAAGCCAAGGAGATGAAGAAAAAAGAAAAAATCAGTATGGGAGTAGATGAAAAAGAAAAATAAACAGTAAGTGCAGGAAAGAGAAAAAGAGAAAAAAAGCTACCTCCTTAAAAAAATAAATTTTATATAAAATAAAAGCAAACAAAAAATTAACTTATTCAAAAAGTAAGCTGTGAGGAGGTAGCGTCACTAGGAGAAATTAAAAAACCACACTGCAACTTTTATTATCCAATTCTTGAGTATTATCGCACACGTCCACAGACTTACATCTTCTTATCCTATTACAATTCAGCACCAGCTCCAACTGGAATCACGAAACCAGAAAGCACCCTGCAATAATACTTCCCGATTGCCTTCCCTCATCTTATCAAATAGCAATCCCTAGAGGAAAAAAAAGAGTCCATCTCTATCCAACTTTGGTCGTCACAAAGAAATAGAATAACCATATGTGCAGAAGTTTTAGCTTCAACTTGCCCTCTTTCAGCAAAATAAAAAAGAATAATAAGAAAAAAAACTAAACAGATATTAAAAAAAGAAATAGCCAAAAGGGTCCTACCTAAATGTACAGCAACAAAAAGGCAGAAAATTAATGGAAAACATCCAATTTCAAATAAGACCCACAATAATAAAACCAACTATATAAAAAAAAAAACATCTTGACAAT
>BHFT01053655.1:0-11889 GCA_004320025.1 Laticauda laticaudata
CTGCCGAAACGTTGCTACAACTTTAAAAGCACTACAATGACGTGGGATAATACTCGAAGGAAACTGAACAGCATACATATAAGTACTCGCAAAAACAATGAAACCCAATATTTTGGAGACTGTTGCTGTACAAGCCTTCATTTCCTTTCTCCAAAAATGCACTGCAACCAGTTGGGTTAATTTCCTCAGGATGGTTTCCTCACAGTTTATGTTCATTTGAGGTGCCATCATGAAAGAAGTGTAAATTGAATTAAACTTGGGACATTTTACAGCAATACTACAATTTCCTGTCCAATTAAATGTGTGAGGAAAACATTGCTTGAATGTTAAATGAACAATTATCATGATATCCAACTTTTCTTAACAGAAGAATGATTAAATAAGAATCTGTTAAGGATTCTGTCAAAATCAGACCCATTGAAAAGCCACATTTTTTTTTAAATGAGATACTGTTTCTGCATAACTTCTTGCTATTCCCTAGATAAAGTGAGTTAAGCTTAACTTCTTGGGACTATATGAATATAGGCATGCAGTTTTCTTTGCAATCATGCCTTCTTTTGAGATTTATTCTGCACTCCCCAGTCTAGTTTGCAAACTGGATTTGAATTCAGAACAGAGGTTTTGAAGGTCTTCTAGTCCAACCCCTTGCTCAGTCAGGGAATTCTATATCATTTCAGACAAATGGCTTTCCTGTCTCTTCTTAAAAATCTCCAGTGATGAAGCACCTACAACTTCTTAAATCAAGTTGTTCCACTGTTTAATAGTCCTCACTGTTAGGAAGTTTCTCCTTAATTTCAGGTTGCTTCTCTTCTTGATTTGTTTCCATTGTTTCTTGTCCTGCCTTCTGGTGCTTTGGAAAATAAGTTGACCTCTTCTTTATGGCTGATACTGGAATACTGCTATCATATCATCTCTAGTCTTTCTTTTTTCTAAACTAGCCATACCCAGTTCCTTCAATCATTCTTCATATGTTTTAAGTATCCAGGCCTTTAATTGTCTTTACTTAGTTGCTCTTCTCTGCACTCTTTGGCTAAAGATTTAGCCCTATCAACTTATTAAAGATCAGTACCAAAAACAAACAAATAATCAAACCCTGAAAAGCAGAAAGAAATACCACTGAATGCTAAGGCATGATGCTTAACTTTTAGGAAGATATGTGTTCGTCCTGTCTGGATAGTGGGAAGAAGATAGATTGAATAGCCCTTGAAAAATTTGGAGACATTATAACTGTGGAGGCAATGACAAAAATTTTCCCTCTCTCATTTAGAAGCAAATTCATGCAGTAAATTCATTGGGGGAGGAATTTACATATCACAAGGCAATTACCATACATTTACTAATACACTCTCCGAAAACTAGGAGTCACAAAAAAGACTTGTGGCATCTAGAGAAGAGGTCTCCAACCTTAGCAACTTTAAGACTTGTGGATTTCAACCCTCAGAGTTCCTCAGCCAGCTTTGTTGAGCCAGCTTTGCTGAAGTTGAAATCCACAGTCTTAAAGTTGCCAAGGTTGGAGACCCCTGATCTGGAGGATTCAGAATAGTGTAATACAGGTGGTCCTTGAGTTACAACAGTTCGTTTTGTGACAATTCAAATTTACAACAGCACTGAAAAAAGTGACTTATGACCATTTTTCACACATATCACCATTGAAGCATTCCCATGGTCATGTGATCAAAATTCAGATGCTTGGCAACTGACTCATATTTATGATGATTGCAGTGTCCCAGAGAAACATTATCACTTTTTGTGATTTTTCTGACATGTGAAGTCAATGGGGAAACCAAATTCACTTAAAGCCCATGTCACAGTGAACCAACGGATGCAAAGAGGATGTAAAATGGACAAAAAACCTTGCCATCCATTGGAAAACATCATGTTCACATTCGTGGAGAACGCAGAAGTGTAGAGCTATTCCCTGCCTCCGTTTTGGCTCCCTTCTCAGAGTACCATTGTCCAAGGCTATGGCCGCCGGTTATTAATTGACGATAGTCAATTCCAGCGTCGTCAAAAGTTTAGTGGCTGGCCAACTAACTTTTGCACCGAAGAAATTGTATTTCCGAGATTGTTCGTGTGGCCATTCACTGCGATGCCTCTAAGCAGCTTAGCATAGATCCGACTAGGGCTATGGCCAGCCTTTGCTTATTCTAGTATGGAGCTGATGCGACCTCCATTGTACGCCATTTATGAGTTGATAACATTGGTACCGATATCAGCGCCAGGGACATCCGCAGTCACAGCATCCGCATCGCGAACTGAGGCTCACATTGCGGCTTCGCTTGACAGAAGGGAGGAAGCGAGGAACGGATGCGCGAACAGATGCACCGAACAGGAATGCAGAACGGAATGTAAGCAGAAAACCAAGCATTTTGAAGAGAGCGGAAAAAACATTCGCAGAGGGGCTATCTCGGATATTAAGGATGTCTTGCAGGATGCTAGAAAGGATGGCAAAGGAACGCGACGCTACACTGCCTATAAAGGGGAGCAACTCACCTGCATGCTACCACTTTCAGAACAGCAAGCCAAGCTGTTGCAGGACTCTGCAGCCTTCCACTCGCTGGACCTCTCCTTCCATCCAGTTCCACACGGACTAGGTCTAAGCCAATTGTCCACCGTTCGGTCTTGTAACAAAGCCTTCGCAGCCAATCCTTTCTGTCAACAATGGCGAAATGGTCCATCTACAGGCTCTGTGAAACTCTACTTGGAAGAAAAGGAGGCCCACAAAAAAAGTACGGCGTCCAAGATGGTTCACCGGAGCAGAGATGCACAGAAGGACGGACTGCCCTACACAATCAGCTGATGGTGGGAGCTTCAGAGGCAAGGACACTCCACTTGTGACGGAGCATGTCCAGAACTTCATGAGGATGCCTCCAAGCCATGTTGACGAGTTGTGCAGCGCCTGACACCCCAGGTTGACCAATGACAAACCAACATTCCCACCCAGCCCGGAACCTGGGCTCAAGGTGGCCACTCACTCTGCGCGCACCTGGCCTCCAGGACCACCTACAGGAAGCATGCAGTATGGCTGGAGGTGCCCATCCACACCATCAGCATTGTGGTCAGTATAATGGTGCAAGGCCATCATCGAAGAATACAAGGAGGAGCTCCTCCAGTACCCTCCACTGAAGAAGGATGGGAAGAAAGTTGCAGAGCAGTGGTATCGAAGTGGAACTTCCCCACACTGTTGGAGCCATCGATGGCAGCACGTGGCCTGCAAAGCGCCAGCAAGTTGGGGTCCACTTATCACACTACAAGGGCTTCTTCAGCATCATCCTCTTCGCCATGGTCGATGCTGACATACAAGTTCATGTAAATTTGATGCTTCAAGGCAAGTGGCTCATCTTCAGATGCCAGGTATAACACGCAGTCACACTCAAGGAGGGCTGGAAAGCACCTCATGCGTGGGCTTCCCAGATCCAGACCCACTGCCCACGACAAGCAAGATGTGCCCTCATTCATCGTGGGGGATGACGCCTTCTCCTCACAACCTACCTCATGAAGCCCTATACTCCAAATACCTCACCCGTGAAGAGAGGATTTCAAACTACCAGGCTGTTCAGGGCAAGACCGGGTGTGTGAAGAACGCCTTTGGCATCCTGGCCAACAGGTTCCAGGTATTTCTCACCAACATGCAGCATAGCCCAGAGACCATGAAGAGGATCGTGGAAGCTTGCTGCACCTGCACAATCAATGCGCACTGCTACCAGTCTTGCAGAACAGGCTCGTGGACCTCCAACAAGGCATGGGGACATGAGCCTGGTGAATGGGGGCAAGGGCAAAACCGATCGACACTGAGGATGTGCAAGGCCCCAACAGAGCCTCACGTGAGGCGAAGAAGCAGCGCAATCTCCTGAAAACGACTGGTGCAACTCCCAGCTGGAGCAGTGGAGTGGCAAGACAGATGGTAAATGCTTAATGGATGCTTCCTTCAGATGTCTCATCACACGATGAGATTGGGCCATGTATGTTTGGTTGGCCTAAAATGAACAGGGCGTTTTAATAAATAGTTTGTGTTCTTATGTTGACATTGTGGATCAATGTTTACATTGTTATTGATAATAAAGGGCCATAGGTGTGGCACCTGGGAGATGGGACCATACAGTCCCACTATGCTTGCACTGGAGGTTTTATTATTCTTCCACTGCTATCCTAACCATCCCACAGCTATTACCATCCCAAAGCTATCCTTACCACATCCCACAAGCAAGCAAGGTTTAAACCATTTTCTAAAAGTTTTCCAGCAAGACTTTGTTAAAAAAAAGAAATGAAGCAAGTGTGTGAATCAAATAGACTTTATAAAACAAGCTATAACACAAAAATGAGTCCCTCTGGCACTCCTCTTTGTTGCTCAGTCTCAGGGGTGAAGCGGTACAGGTGCTGGTGGAGGTGGCTTGGTGCTCGGAGTGCTTGTCATCAGCTCCTCCAGAAGCAGAAGCAGCAGAAGCCCCATCCCAGAAAAGAAGAGCCTGTGCTGCAGAAGCCCGCAAGAACCGAGTGAGGGCCAGGGGGCGGGATGGTAGGCACTGTCCCTCTTGCAAGGGCTGGCAGCAGATGGCTGAGGCTGTGCTGTGGCTTCCGCATGGTTGTGGGTTGCTGGCTGGCAGGGAGGCTGGCAGGAAAGGCTGGCAGGGAGGCTGGCAAGCAAGGCTGGCAGCAAGGCTTGCAGGCAGACAATGCAGGCAGGGCAGGCAAGGCAGCCAATCCTTCCGGCAGCAGGTCTTTCCTCTGAATGGCAACCTGCTTCCAGCTGCTTCCGTTAATATCCGCGGGGCTGATGCAAAGCATCTCCCACATGCGCAATTAACAACAGGCATCCGCTAGGCTTCCGCTGTGCATCCGCTGTGCATCCGCTTCATCCGTTCTGCATCCGCTTTGCTGGAGGCCCCGGAAGCCCTGCGGATGTGCCATCTGTCAAATCCCACGCTTCCATTGCTGGGCTTTGTTCCGCATAAACCGCTTTGCATCCAGCACACCATGGTCCTCATCACGTCCGTAGTTATCTGCTCCGGTTATGCAAATTTTTGCCCCTTTTGAGAGCGGATAACAACGGATAGAACATTTTGCTCGTCCGCTGTGTCCTATTTGCATCCGTTGGGCAGTGTGACATGGGCTTAACAACCATGTTAGTAACTTGACAACTGCAGTATTCAGTTAACATCTGTGGCAAGAAAGGTCCTCAAATGGGGAAAAAAATCACTTAAATGTTTCACTTAGCAACAGCAATTTTGGACTCAGTCACAGTCATAACTCAAGGACTACCTCTATTAGGCTTTTCTTGTGAAATACTCTGTGCTCAAGTTCATTCCCTTAACATGATTTGTTTTATATTTATCAGTAACTCCTGTCCCATTGAATTTTTAGGGAATTTAGCCAGTTTAGTGAAATATAGCTTTAAACAGCTTCACAATGAATTTATCCTTGTAACATGATCTACGTGTTCTTATAATTTCCATTTAAAGTGTCAGAAAAGGCAGTGGGGAGGCATATAAGCATCCCCAGAGAAAGGTAATTTTAAGTTCTGGGTCATTTTCATAAAAATTTGCCATGAACAAATGTAAGAAGCCCTTTATGAAAGGACAATAGTTATTGCCAATTTCATTTGTGGTGTGTTTTGTGCCTTACACTGAATGTATGTCAGTCTCTGCTAAATAATTGCCAGTCATGAAAATGTAATCCATTTGTGTCAGTGGTTTCTTATGCAATACATGAGAAATAGAAATTAAAGTTTTCTAAATCCAGTTTGAATCTCAGGACATTTTCCAAGGTACTGAAGAAATATCCAAGCCAAAAGTTATAGTTAGTACAGTTCCAGCTAATTTGCTGTAATATACCTCAATATTTAATACTTGTTAGCTAGTTATTATTTTTTTTAAAGAAAGGATGAATTTTCTGGGTGAGTATATGCATTTCTTAACGTAATTTCAATGTACTGTTTAAGAAAAAGAAAACCAAAGTATGCAATTCAATGTCATGTCTTTTGTTTGGAAAACCCCCAAATCCCACTCCTGGCTGGCCCTTCTAAAGTCGCCAAGTGCATGTGCTAAAAATGTGAGGTTTTTTTCCTCTAATTTGTTTCTGTTTGGATAATCAGGTGTAAGAGACAAAATGGGTGCTCTCAGACTCCTGAAGCTACTTCCAAACGACTTGCCCTGCTAATGTTTACAATAACATCCCTCAACTTGCTTTTAAGGTGAGCAAATTTGCACTCCCTTGGTTTCGAACTGCATTTCTTAATCTTGGCAACTCTAAGACCTACAGACTTCAATTTCCATCATGCTGGCTGAGGAATTCTGGGACTTGGGGTCCACACATCTTAATGTTGCCAAGATTGAAAAACCACTGTTTTATAAGATAATCTCTCCCTAGCTAAGATTCTGTGCAGTTTGGAGAACCCCCAAATCCCACTCCTGGCTGGCCCCATCCACCCCACTCTGCCCCTCCCAGGAGTCCTCAATCGGCCTGTTTGAGTGCAGATAAGTGCAGAGCGCATGTGGAGGCTCAGGGAGGGTGAAAAATGTGCCTCCCAGAAGTTCAGGAAGGCCAGAAATAGGTCCGTTCCTGGCTTCCAGAGAGCCTCCAGAGCCTGGGGAACTTCACCCCTTCCATGGTACAGGAGGCTGACTGTGCCATGCCCACCATGGCCAGGTCTACCCAGCAACCAGACAAACAACCCTTTGCTAAAATTTTTGAAGCCCACCTCCATCAATTACTTAATGCACTTCAAAATAGGAAAGGGTACTGAACTCCATTTGAGGCCAGTCCTATTCATTTTTCTGAATGGAATCCCAGAGCTTTACCTTCAACCCTGGCTTTAGTTTTCTGTAGTTGTCTTCTCTGCATACAATCAAAGGATAGAAAAATAATGAAATATTTTATTTGTTCCTTTAGAGCAGTGGTTCCCAACCTTTTTTTCGCTCTGCATCCCTAAAGAAATTTCATTTGAACCTCGCACCCCCTGAAATATATGGTAAATATATGGTAATATTGAATTATTTAATTATTAAATATATAGTAGGATTGAATCTTTTCAGCTGTGTATGTGACGGCCACTAAATAACGATACTTAACTCTAAAATGAAAACAATGTTAGTCCATTGCAAAAGAAAATAAAAATGCCAACATATAGCCAATATCCTATTATTTACCTGGACTTTTCTCGCACCCCCTGGAATATCGTCTTGCACCCCAAGTTGGGAACCCCTGCTTTAGAGCATTCACTTATTGTTGGAAATGCAAACATGGAAACACTTATTTCAACAATAAAGCTGCCAATATGTCCTATTTAAAAATAAAACAATGTAACATAATGAATACAGAAAATTGCCCATGGAATAAACTCTTGGTTTGAAGTCCATAGAAAATTTAAATATTAATGATTCAATGATTCAATTGTCCCTTCAGTTATATGTGCTTTTAATGGGAAATTTAATTATCCAGGAAACAAAAATTGTAATATTGTACAAAGAGTCCTCTAAAACCTTTCACGTATTGTCATTCTTGAATGTTCCATTTTTTTGTGTTCTACTGAATAGGATTTTTTTAAATCAACTTGATTGCACTCATGATTTTTTTAAATCAACTTGATTGCACTTTCATGTAACCTTCATGAAACCATACATTAGTAATTACTAGATAAACTCAAGTTGGTTGTGTCATTTAATATTCAATCTTCAATGGTTCAGAAAAATTACATATCACTTGCTGTTTCTTTGGAATTAGAAATTAATTTTGATTTAATATTTCACAACATTTACACATCTGTCTACAAAGTAAAATCCAGGAAATCATTTTATGAAATGGATTTTTTTTCATGGTTTAATCTGGAAACCAGTTGGTGCTTTTCCTTCTTCTTCTCAAATGCACCAACTGTGACACAGATTAGTTTTTAAGGCAGTGTTTCTTAGACCACAAAACTAATTATTGAAAATTATTGAAAACCTTCAAGGCTTTCATATTGAATATGCGTAATAAATCAACCACAATTTTTCTGTTACACGTTATTCATTTCAAGATAGACTTAACTATTCTGTTCTCCATCTCCTTTTTAGGATTTAAGTATTGCCTGCTTCCTGATGTTTATTAAAAGTAATTGGGATATTGGCATAATTTTTTTAGCTGCTACATGAAAAAGATAACATGGTGCATAGTGCACTCATTGGCAGGATATTACTTTGACTCCACTACTCTGCCATCAAAGGTGGGGGGTGTTACAAGTTCCGGAAGAGATTTGTTTTTAATCAATTGCCATTGCCTTCCCTGGCTCTCTGCCATCCTCGCTGCCTTACAGTGTGGCACTTGGTTCCCTCAGGAACAATTTCCTGAACAAATCCCTACTCTAATGTGAAGAAAACTCTTATGTTTACTTAAACAATTACTGCAACAGAGGTATTCTGTGCTCCACCTTAAGGAACTTTTCTACAGCTTAACAATACAGTCACAGCAACATGTGAGTTTTAGGACACCCTGAGTCAACGTATGTTATGAATACTGAATATGATTTCTGTGCATGGTGGACTGCAAGTAGATTATAAACTAGGTGGGTGGACTTCAGTCAAGATAACAGAATTAAAGGTCCTTGTCCATTTTGGAAAAATAAGATAATGCCATATATTCCCATTTTCCTCAGTAATGTTCAATCATCATTTCTTTGAATGCAACTTCATGTGCTACTGAAGCTACAAGGGGTATTGATTATTTTTTTCCTAACAAAATCTCATATTTGAGTTTGGTCAGATCAAAGTAAAGCAAAGATAGATCCCATGCCTTTCCAGAAGTTGGAAGGAAATAATGATTTATGAAAGGGCTGGCTTTGACAATGACATTTCCCAGGACAATGATAGTGTACCTTTAACAACTCTCCTGGGGTTCTGGAAAGCTCTTAAGTCTCCAGCTCTGTTCCCAGGCCTGTATTTGTGAAGGACTATAATGTTTTATTGTTATGAGTTTTTTTAGTCCAGCCTATCTCATATTCAGAGTCTACTGGAGTAAGCAACAATAACAAGTACATGAATAAATAAAATATTAGCAAATGTCAGAGCATTGTGGTAATATTACTAAAGATGATAATGATGATGGTTGTGATGACAATGATTTTAAATAGTATTCCCTGGAATACTTTACAGCAGTGATAATCAGTTGAGTTTTCTTTCTGATCTGTACTACTGCACCCAGACAAAATCATTTTCTTTTCTTAGTACATAAAGAAAATTATTAAATTATTAAAAGTGTGGGGCACGAGATTCAGTGGTTAAAAGTAATTGATCTTGTCAGCTACAAAGCTGATAGTCCAGGTTTGAGACCTGAGTACCTTGCAATCGAATGAACTCCCATTCCTTGCCCCAGTTCCTGCTCATCTAGCATGTCGAAAGCATTTAAATGCAAATAATTTAATTTCAGTGGGAAGGTAACAGTTCTCTGTGTGCCTTGGCATATAGTCATGCTGCCCACAGAAAATCTCTTTAGACAATGCTGGCTCCTCCAGCCAAAGAACAGAGATGAGCACCACTTCCTAGAGTTGGAAATGACTGAAAGGGAAACCCTTACCTTTTCTTACTTATTAAAGGATCATGTATTATGTATATCGTTCAGGAAATTAATTTCATTGATCTTTCTCTTCTTTTTATGTTACTTGTGTTTAAGGCTCTTTTGTGTTTCAGTCACAGAGCTGAAAATTTCCAGGTTTTCTCCCCCTTATAATACTGATCTTCAGGGCTGTGTTTTCAGTTTATGATTTTTTCAAGATAACTTAAAAAGGTTGAACTGAGCTGAGATTCACCATTGTCCCTGGAACAAAAAGAAACTTGTGTGTTCTTGGTAGCTCTTTTGTTATACTTGAAGAGATATATTTGTTCTGTTGTGGGAATGAATGACTCCAGTGATACTTCAGCTTTTTTATTTTTCCCTCTGTGAAAGAGAGACCTCTTTTATAGGTCCTCTTATTGTCCTCTTTTATAGCGGCTGCTCGCAGCTCGCGCCTAATAACGACTCTTTAAAATTCCTGCCATCAGGCAGACCAATCAAAATGAACCATTCAAATATTCAAATATATAACAATATTCATAAGCAATTTATATTCCTAAGCAAAATAAACTCAACATGATTTGGCCTTCCCCACTTTGAATTGTAGATACACTCTGTATTTAGTTTGTGTTTCATTATCATTCCATTAATGCTGAAATATCTTATACCGACAACTAACGACATGAAGAGCTTATCTCCTTGAAGATCTGCATGAAGCAATGCTAGAGGCAATCTCTTGTTGGACATCCAGTTAGGAGATTCAGAATCAGAATAGAGCTGGAAGGAATCTTGGAGGTCTCCTCGTCCAACCCACTGCTTAAGCAGAGATGCTATACCCATGTTGGCGAACCAATGGCACACATGTCTGAAGTGGCACACTGAGCCACTTCTGCCAGCACACAAGAGCTCACCCAGAAGAGCCCCACTGCACATGTGCATGCACCACTGTCACCTGACAGCTGATTGTCAGGTATCTGACATGCAGGGGGGACGGGGGGCATGAGAGACATACATGCATGTGCAGAGAAGTGCAGTGTGGGGGGTCATGGATGCATTCACAGAATTGCATGGTGCACAGGAGGTGATCGTGAGCGCATGTGCAGGAGGTGTGGGGGCCCTCAGCATGCATTGCCTTCTGGATGTTGGCATGTGAGCGCAGGAATGCATACACAATTATCTGCATGGGAGACAAAAAAGGTGAGCCATCACTGTCCTATACCATTTCAGATAAATGACTGTCCAGTCTCTTCTTAAAAACCTCCAGTGATGAAGCATATGTCTGCAGAAGGTCCGTATATATTTATGTGGATTTTGTGTATATGTTTACTTTTCTTCTGTCATGTCTTCATCATATGCTAAATAATAATTAAAAATAAGAAAGAAAAAAAGGAGAGAACATTCTCCCATATGTGGTGGTCTTGTACAGGGGCTCAAAAATATTGGCATTTTCTAATATTGAAAATTAGAAAATAGTTGGAGGAAATGATAATAGAACAGATCGAATTCAAACCAGAATTATTTCTATTAGGGATCTTTAATAAACAATTTCCCAAAAATGTGGAGTATACAATAGTACATACTTTGAAAGCGGCCAGATTGGCTTTTGTACAGTGTTGGAAACAACCTCATGTTCCATCAGACAAAATGATTATTCAAAAAATGTCAAGTTGTGCAGAAATGGACAAATTAACTTTGACATTAAAAGATAAAAAAACATCAATGTATTATGACAGCTGGAACTGCTGGTATGAATGGATAGACCAAAGACAGATTACACAATAAAGGGCAAAAGAAGATATGTTATACTTTTAGTGATCTTTGTTCACTATGGGAGACATTTGCTAATCTTTTTTCATGACGGGAGGCTAATGGAAAAAAGATCACTACGAAACAAATGATCCAGGAGATTACAGCACAAGATCCAGGATATCTCCACAACAAAACTCAGAAGGTGATCACATAGCCCATTATACCAACATCAATTCCATCAACCAATCAAGAGGCAGCAGTGCAGCCAACCAGCCCAACACACCAGCCCAGCACACCCCCACCCTCACCAGTATTTATAGAGAGACGGCAGCTCCCATCACACACTGCTTGCACTGGAACAAAGCCAAAAGCACCAGCCTGTGGATGGTGAGTGGGACCTCACCAAAACGTCACCAAGATACTCTTAATCTTACATGGGAAAAGATCCGAACACACCTAGACCTACATATATATACATGTATGTATGTATGTATGCATGTATGTATGTATGTATGTATTTATTTCTTTTCTTAAGTTTTCACGTGTACTTACATGTATTCTGTTCAGCTTTGTTCGGGTATTTTCCCACGTCATTGTAGTTGTGCTTTTAAAGTTGTAGCA
>BHFT01053656.1:0-35310 GCA_004320025.1 Laticauda laticaudata
GGTGTCCTTGACTTACAATCATTTTGTTTAGAGACTGTTCAAAGTTACAACAGCAATGAATAATGTGACTTATGAACATTTTTCAGCATTCTCATTCTCTTTGAATCAAAATCAGTTCTCTTGGCAATTGGATGTATTTAGCAATTGCAGTGCAATATCCCAGGATTATACTGATCACCTTTCTGCACCTTCTGATAAGAAGTCACAGAAAAGTGAAATCAAGAATTCATTTATCAACTGTTTACTAAATTAATAACTGTAAGTGATTTACCTTAACTGTGGCAAGAAGGTCCATGTCAAACAGGGGCAAGACTGCTCTTAACAACTGTCTGCTTAGCCAGACATTTTGGGCTCAGTTGTGGTCGTAAATTGAGGATTACCTGTAATAAGACTTGACCTCCTTTGCATTATTCTTAAGGCTTAGTTGCATGTGTATATATTGAACTCAAAGTTATGTAGAAGAACCAGACCAGCACAATTACCACTGAGAAAAAAAAAAACGCAAAGAAATCCAAGAGAAACCATGCATGGCTGCTCCACAACATCTCTCTGGGCAAATTGGAAAGAAAAAAAAGGACAACTACAAAAAATGGAAATAAGGACATACAGCTAAGGCAGACATATTCAACAGATAGTCAGAATCTGCAAAGATGAGTCCAGGAAAGCAAAGCGTCAGAACAAACAAAGACTTGCAAACAATAAGTCAAAGATATAAAAAAGTTTCTTACAACATATAATATAAAGAAAAAAATTCAAGGAAACAGTTGCTCCACATAAAGAGAGAAAAAGGCAGGAAATAACAGACCACAGAGTTGAAACGCAGAGTGAAAGCAGTGCTGCTTAACTCATTCTTTGCATCCGCCTTCACAACAAACAACATATAGCTCAACCACAAAGCAATAACGCTGTAATGGTACAAGACCAGAAATAAGTTAAAATAGCAACAAAAATATGTAAAGAGAACACCTGTCTGATCTTAATGAAGCACAATCACCGGGTCTGACAGATTGCATCCCAGAGTTTTAAAGGAGCTGGCGAGGTCATCTCGAACATGTTGCACATATCTTTCAAAATCCTGGACCACCAGGAAACTACTAGAGGGCTGGAAAAGAGCTGATGTGGGTTCTTCCATCTTCAAAAAAGGAAAAACACAGACCCAGGAGACTACAGACCAATTGTAATTGATGCTACATATCAAATACCCGGGAAAGATACTGAAAACGATAATAAAAAGAAGATGAATCTGCCAACATTAGAAACAAGAAGTAATAAGCAGTCATCATGGTTTGTTAAACCACAAACAGATCATGCCAAACAATCATTATTCTCCAACATAGTGATTAAAATTAGCAGACCAAGCGGAAATATGTGGATATATGATACTTAGATTTCACGACAGGCAATTCTGAAACAAAGTAGATCACAACCTACATTTCTTAGTAAACGCTAGAAAAAGTGGAATAGATTAGCACCATCACCAGACAAACTGCTGACCAAACCAGTATCCACGATAATCAGGTCATTTATGGGTCTATTGTCTACATGGAGAGAAGTAAGGCAGTGAGGTGCCACAGGTTCCATCTTAGCCGCAGTACTCTCAATATCTTCCATTAATGACATAGGATGTGGAATAAAAGGGGAACTTACCAATCTTTGCGGCACATAACTAAGCTGGCAAGGAATCAGTATATTCAAGAAGATCAAAAGGCCCTTTCCAAGAAATGCAAGAGGATCTTGACAGACTAGAAACACCATATTTAACTAAAATGAATTTCAGTGTAGAGAAAAGAAAGGCCTGGGTCAAAACCAGGCTTAATAGGCAGTAACTGTGAGAGGGATCTTGGAATCTTAGTGGACAACCAGCTAAATATGAGCTAGCAGTGTGCAGAGCCAGCCAAAAAAGCTAATGCCAGTCCAAGTTTGCATTAACAGAGGGATACAATCAAATCACGTGAGATATAATCACCACCTCTATTAGAAGCCCTTAGTAAGACCAACTTAGTTTGCATCACATACTATACACCAAAAGACGTCTAGACTCCTAGACAAAGGTATAGAGAAGAACAACCAGGGATAATTTAGGGGACTGGAGAACTAAACAATCATTGAGGATGGAGTACAGGAACCTTGGGCTTGGTAGTCTCGTGAAGAGAAGGATCAGGAGAGACATGCATAGCAGTCTTTCCAATATTTGAGGCTGCCAAGAGACGGAAGGAGTCAAGGCTATTTTCCTAAAACACCAAAGGCCGACAAGGAATATGGATGGAAACTGAACCAGGAGAGATTTAACCTGAAATAAGGAGAAACTTTCTGACAGAACATCAACCAATGGAACGGAACAGCTTGCCCTCGGAAATTGTGGGAGCATCATCACTTGAGACTTTCAAGAAGAGATTGGACTGCCATTTGTCAAGAAACGGTGTAGAATCTCCTGCTTGGGGAGGGGGTTGGACGAGATGAACTACAAGGTCCCTTCCAATTCTGATTAACTGTTATCTGCTATAAATATATGAGCTTTGAGAAATTTCTTTTTCCTATTATATCCAATTTATCTGTTCCTACTGTTGTTACAAGAAGTTGTGATCATTTTTATAGCTGGATGTAGAAATTGTTTAACCCAATATGCAAAAAAAGACAGCTCTCACATTAAGGGAAATATATACTTTTGATAAACCAAAACTGGAGCCTAGTCATTAGGAAGACTGACAATTGACTTTGTGCTCCACTTAAGAATATCTTCTGGTCCCCAACCGATATGAGTAAGAAGAATGGTAGGCAAGTTTACTTTCCTTATCTCTTCTGATTGGGAAGGAGAATGTTACAATTGTTCCATTCCAATGGGGTGATGCATGTGCATTGTATAATCTTTAATTACATTAATATTTTAAAATTAAATCTCTTTAGTCTGCAACATTGTCTTTTGCTTACCTACAGGTCTGTCCATACTCATGGAACCCATCTTGAAGCTGATCCCACTTGCAGTACTATTTGGTATCTTTCTCTACATGGGGGTGACATCTCTCAATGGCATTCAGCTATATGACCGCATTCTTCTCATGCTGAAGCCACCCAAATACCATCCAGATGTGCCTTATGTTACAAAAGTAAGCTTTGAAGGCATAACTCCTACATTTTCCTTGAGAATTGAAGTGGGGAAAACAGATAAATCTATGGTTCAAGAAGTTTGCTACCTAAATATAAGTTCCTGATCTTGTTTATGACTTCCACATAGTGCTAATATTACTTCTATCTTCTTGGGAAACCAAGCTCATCTTCTTCTGCATTTGCTGTAGTGCAAATGGAAAACTGTTTTACAATTTGTAATGTTGGGATTCTGCAAAATTTGAAGGCGAATCATTTTCCAATTTACAGGAACTCTCATTTTATCCTATCACTTCCCATCAGAAAACAAATTTCATGGTCATATCAGTAAACTAGATTTTGATCTTTCTTATCAGTTTCTAGATAGTTTTTTCTACCCTTGTAAATAGAAAATCGCTATTTGTGATGATTCTCTCTGTTTATATAAACAGTCCACATCAAAATTCTTGCTTCATTCTGCCTTTGGATGCAATTGAGCTTATAGTCATAAGCATATAGCTTATGACTTCCAATGCCCATACATGAGGTTTTACACTACAACCTTATAACCATGATTATAGCCGCTGGAAAAAGAGCTTGACTAGAAAACCTGAGACTAGAGAAGCAATTTACTCACTGCTCTATTTTTTTATGTGGTATAGATTTTGATTGTTTCAGGAACAGCATTCCTGGATGCTGGAACCTGGAACAGATTGTTCAGGGAACAAAGCAGAAATCAAAAGTTTTTTTCCCTCTGCTACCGGCTGGCTTGAAGTTGAAATTTCTTTCTTGTACTCAGTGTTGCAAATAAATTGGCAAGCATTAAAATGATTATATAGCCAAGTTCAAATCATGGGAAGGGTTGGGAGAGTGGAACAGTGCCATGTGGAAGTATCTACAGACTAGTCAAAGATGTAATGGAAATATATACTTCTTTCTGAGCTTTGTTTACCTATTTCATTGAAGTATTTATTTGTTCATTATATTTCCACACCATCCATCTCACCTAAGTGATTCTAGGCAATTTACAACACCAAATGAAAGCTTGATCAGAAGCATCACAGATTCTTTTATCAACACTTAAGCACATCTGTCTTCCAATTTAGAGGGCTATGACTGGAGTATTATGGAAGCAGAATTTTTAAGTAAAACCTCTGCCAGAATTTCTCTCATTACAGTAGCAAGCCTGGAAAAGGTCTCTGCACGAGATCTTGGAGGCATGTGAGGGCCAGAGTTCAACAGATTAACGCTTTTAGTTATTTGATGATGATTCATAGAGAGGTATGCCTAGTTTTAAGCCTAGCTGTTGAAAAACCGCAATTGGTAAGTTCAAACCTACATTAAGCCATAGCCCATAATGGCTAAATTCACAAACCTGATTTAGCCATAATTTGTGCTATCCTTGCAGTTGAAATTTTGGTGGCTGAGCTTTACTTTACTAAATAGTTATTTAACGTCTGCAACCATCCATCAAAGTCAGTGTCTCTGGGTGGCTTACAGTGCTAAGAATATAAAAACGCTTAAAACATAAAATATCAAGTATTTTCACATAATTGTGTGCCATGTATTATGGTTAACAAATCTCAATGGCTGGACTTAAACATTGCAACAAGAAAAAAAAATACGTATTTGCACAGTGTGCCGTTCATACAGATATACTAATCCACGAATCAATTAAATGCCATTGCCAGGCAAATATTGATTCTGGCCAGAGGTTGAAGGAAAGAGCTGCTAACATTGCCAACTATTCCTGTTTCTTTTCATCCCAAAGGTAAAGACTTGGCATATGCACATGTTCACCCTCACCCAGATTCTCTGCCTAGGATTGCTGTGGGCAGTGAAAGAAAGCCAAGCCTCTCTTGCCTTACCATTTATACTCATTCTGACTGTCCCTCTTCGATACTTCCTGCTCCCTGTCATTTTCACAGACGTTGAGCTCAAGTGTGTAAGTACTATTGTTCTCTCTCTTCTCCCTCAGCAATGGAAACTTCTAATGGGATACTTATGTACATATTTAATTATTTCTTTACTTAAAAGATTTGTGTGGTGCCCAACTTAAAGTGCAGCTCTGAGTGGCATAACCTGCAGGTCAATAATGACTTTCCTGAAAAAAGCCATATCCACATCCAGAAAAGAGTACTCTGTGCTCCTACAATTAATATAGCAATATATCCCATATTATTTCCTCAAAACTTCTGAAATGCAGGCCTGCCCAAAGCAGTTGATAGTGGGCTCAAGAGAAATATGTCACTAGTGTGCATGTACTGTCTCTCAATTTAGCACTTATGATATAGTCAATGTTTTTTTTAAAAAATTAGCATCTGAGATGGACAGTTTCATGCAGCTTCTCTTGGAGTCATCCCAGAAGGTTTCATGACACCAATAATTTCCATGGCACCAATAAGAATAACTTTTCAAAGCATGTAAGTTAGAGGACAATCTCATGAGGTGTAGCCACATCCACCTTGGTCACTGTTAATGCCCAGGTGGAATAGATTTTTCTATCTCTGAGAAAGAGCGTTGAAGTACAAGACCAATTGATTCATGTGTTGGGGCCGCCCAACCTCTTAACTTGGGTGCTTATAGATATATATGGATAAGAAAGCCAAGAACAGCCTGTCTTTCTGTGTGGATATAATGCAAGGTGAATGAATCTTTTTCCTATGAGGTATATTAGAAGCAGAGGTCATCATGCTTTTCCCTCCTACTGAACTTGGTGAAAAAATGTTTCATGTATAATGTGAAGCTATATTATTGGCTGTTGTGGTGATGGTGCTGCAATATAAAAAAATAATCTTCTCCTATGCTGCTATAGTTTCCACAATTCATAATGTTCCCCTACAGCAGTATTTTCTCTATTAGAACAGGGCTACTAGCAGCATGTTCATATGCTTGGGTGTTCTGTTAGCATTATCTGTCACTGCTTGTGTCTCCTTTAAATTTTATTAAACTTTAATGTCTAGCAAAATTGTCTATCAGATTATGCCCTCAGTATTATGTATTATGCCCCAAATTACGACGTAGTACATGTAAAGCACTCACTGCTTTTGTTAATCATGGTGGAATGGCATGATTGAGGAAACATACTCATGTCCAAATCTGGTAGCTCAGAATTAGATTGGGCCCAAAGTTCCTTTTGTGTCTGGATTCAAAATTTGATGTATCTGAGAGAACACAAAGAATTTGCATTGTTTTAGTCTGTGGTTATTTAGCACAAAAAAGAATTTATCAATGAATTTCTGTGCACTTCAGTTCATCACTAATAATGAGGATGCCCCACAACATAAGGATAAGGAACCATATAGAAGAGTTGAATATATATGAATTGGTGAAATAACAACATTGTTTGTTTATTTATTTATTTAAGAAAATATATATGGCTGCCCAATTCACTCTCAGTGTTTCCAAGTGGCTTACAAGGATAAAAGCTCAATACAAAAACAATAAAAAAGCAATAACTTCCCACTCTCCAATAACAACAATCAAATGAATCATTTGATGGGTTCCAGAGGTCACCACAGCCATTGGCAAAGCCACATCTTTGAGGCCTTGTGAAAGAGTGCCAAGGTGGGGGCCAATTTTATCTTTGCAGGGATGATGTTTCATAGAGAAGTCCCTTCTGCTTGGTGATGCTAGATGGATCTTCTTGGGAGAGGGGATCCATAACATTCCCTGCCTCCACGCTCTGTTGGGATGGGTAGACATGACTGGGAAAAGACAGCCCCTTCAAATAATCTAGTTCCAAGCCATGTAGGGCTTTGAAAGTGATAATGGCACCATTACATGTGCCATTAAGTTGCTGTCAGCTCTTAGTGTCCACTTGAATATATTTTCCATCATGATCTAAATGCTCAGCAGAAAATCATGTGTTTTGAAATTCAGTCCTAATATTTCCAGTTTAAAAGGAACTCAACAGAGAGGTTGAGATAGATAGATACCTCTGCCTTTCGGCCTTGGAGAGTTGCCATTTTTTAATCTCTAGTTCTATATTTTAATCTTTAGGTGGAATGCTAGAATATTTTTCAAAGTAGATAGAGCCAGGATGAAGTGGGTGAAGACAGTATCAAATCTAAATTAGGTTTCATTGATTTAAAATTAATTAAAAGTAAAATATAATTAACTGCAGTTATCACGGCTGTTTCCCATATAGTTGATATTCTTCATTTCATTTTTCAGTGTTTTATTGAATATTGGACTTGGTTGGTCACTTTTGGAGAGCCACTGAAAGCAAATCCAAGGCTTGGAGAAAGTAGTTCTTACAAATGTAGTGAAATGTAGATTGAACACCAACACTACAAATGTAGATTGAACACCAATGAAGTAAATAGTACTAGCTAATTTATTAGTTATTATGAATAAGCTTATTAATCATCTGATTCTATATAAACCGGCTTCATATGTAATGACTATTTGAAACTACTTAATCCTTGACAAATAAAAAAAAAATCAAGAGTTTCAAGGTTTAAGTACAGTACTCTGTTTTCTTAGCCACACTTACTGTAGCTTCTAAATGTATTTCTCTCATTACCTTCCAGTTGGATGCTGCCGATACTGAGGTGACTTTTGATGAGACAGAAGGCCAAGATGTCTATGATGAAGTCCAGATGCCTGTTTGAGCACTGAGCTGCTGCTGGTATAAATTGCACATGGCCAAACATTCCAGTGGTGTAAATATATATGATTGTCAACACATGGATCCTATAGAATTTAAGAAACATATTTCCCCCCAATCAATTATTATTCTATAGTGAATCTTAATATTTCTTTCTTAGGGTTTAGGAAATAGACGTATTTTCCCAGAAGGGGAAAAAAGTAGCAAGATATGCAAGAATTGTTAAAAAGATGATACAAGTTAACAGTGGACTCCATTTTTAGTGTAGCTATAACCCAGATATTTCTCTTCTGTATGTGTGTGTTTGTGTGTGTGAAGCTTTATCAGTTATAGAGGAACCCATCTACTTTTCTACCAAGATAAGAAGCATTTTTATTACTCACATTGCCAGACCATTTACACCAATGAATATCTGTAATGTGTTTTGAAAGTAATGCTGAAAATCCATCACTGTGAATCATCAGGATGAATACTTCAGAATCCTGTAGTCGACTGAAGTAAAGAAGAAAAGGCAAGAAGCTTTTTCTTAACCACTGGAATAGAATAGGAAAAAGCTGGAGCATGAAAATGAGGCACAGAAGAAACACAGAGAATGTGCCATATTCATAACAGAAAGAAGCAACAAGCCTAACCTCATAGTGAAAACCAGGAATAGAAGTGGCAGAAACATCAGGTTTCAAGAATCAAGAATGCTCATTTGATGTGAAATACTGACAGATGAACAATCCATCTCAGCTTGTCAAGTGGGGATGAAATATTTGAAAAATTGGCTTCCTGGGAAAACTAGTAATCTTTTTCTTTGAAGATGGAATTCATTTTCTGTGAATTCATCTTACTCCCTTTCCCACTGAAACTTAAAGTATTTAATATGATGAAGGCATCATCCAAATGATGAAGCATCATCCAAAAGTACAGTTCTACTTTGGCTATTTATGTTGCTTGCTTGTTCCTGTAATTAAGGTTTAACAAATGCTACTTTTTTCTCTTAAGCTGGCATCTATCTAAGTCTCTACCTGGGAAATGTACCACTTGACAAAAAATTATTATATCCCAGATTCTAATAATTAGAGCTGTATATTCGAAAGAGTAGGCAAGCCAACTTGGTGCACATTAACATCCAGAGATTCTTAGCTTCCAATTAAATATCAATTACTAGTTCTTAAGAATAGAAAAAATATATAAATTTCATCAATCAGTCCTTCCTTTCCCCCTCTTATGAACCATTCCAAATGTTCGAGTATTCCTGCATTCAAGAAGCCATTCTAAGCTAATGTCAGCAAAAAGGCTTAATTTACACACTGTTATTGCAAAATAGGGTTTAATTTTTGCACACCTTGATGTTTTACATGCAATCTAACAGTACTTACTACATACATAGCATTATAGAACTTTCTTCCTCTCTTAATTCAAGTCTCTAATATTGGGTGTTGTTCTGAATCAAGCTTTGAGTCCTCATTAATTTTCACTTGCCCAAACACTTTACAAATAGTCTTTGGCAATCCAAAATTTTTCCTTCTCAGTAATGTGACATGTTGCTCACTGAAAGTTTGTCTTCTTATGGGTTTTTTCCCCCCATGATTATAGCAATAACAATGAATATAGGATCTTTATTAATGCAGGATCTATATACATGCAGCAGGTTTCATTTCCTCCTTAGAATTTTTGAAAATGTTTCTCATGGTGGTATGAATTCAATATTGGTAATAGTCATTTCAGCAATATTATTATTTGTTATTTCCTAAAAAATAATAAAGGTGCTAAACTCAACAATATCTGGAGTCCTTCAACTTGTCAATGCCTGCCTTCTAACCTCTGGCATGTATGGCCTACTACTGTGTTGATTTATGAGTGAAAACTTTCTGTGCATGACTAAGATACTTATTCTTTATTATTTTACATTATCAAGCATGAATCAGGGTTCTAACCATGCACTGCTTAACATTAATTTAATTAGGAGAAGGACTGGAGAAAAAACAAATGGTAATATTTCTTCTTGTAATGCATGAACAATTTATGGAATTGATTTCCCTGAAGTATAAAAATGGACATTAGCTTATGTGGCTTTAAATAAAGGATTTGTTATACAGTATAAAAAGTGACTAGATCAGTATGTGTTAGTCATGATAGCCAAATGAAACTTCCTTCTTTAAAGATATTAAACCGGCATAAATTAATGAGATGACCAGTGTTATTGTTTCCTTCATATGAACTTCTCAGTTTGTAAGTGGAATTCTGATCTGTGAGATTTTTAGGTCCTTTTATTAAAGGAGAAAAAAAACAAGAAAAAAAATTTATTTAGCCTTGGAGCCATGGGTTCAGTTTGAATTAGTAGAAAGCCACTGTATCCTGAAAGCCATTTAATAATAATTGTCAATAACAAACTACAGGGATTCTTATTCTAGATTAAACCTATACTATCATTTGCATTACTATTTATGCATATGGGAGTTTTAGATGGACTGCTTTGTCTTTATTAGCAATGCAACATATGCAAACTCAACAACTAAACCTAATATGTTAAAATAGTAAATTATACCTGTAGATATCTGATATATCAGATTTTTTAAAATTCTTATTCATTAGATTTTTCCAGGAGTTCAAAGTAATTTGCATAATACTCCCTCTTCAATATCTCAGCACAGCAACAATTTTGCACTGGGGTGAGGTGGGCTGAAAAATAGCAGCTGACCAAAAGTCACCCTATAAATTTGCATGACCATGGCTCTCATCATAGCCGTAATCCAATATTTAATCACACTCCTATCTCTCAGTTATTAAGACATTCTAAGCATAGGATCCCCTCTCCTGCAGTGGGATTTCCTTTATAACTAAAGGTGTACACTAATTTAGTGAGAATGGGTTTTTATAATTTATTAAAAATCATATTTCATGTTTCATTTGCTTTGTTATCTCTGCTATATCAAATATTTTTAACAAGGGTAGCAAGAAACAAGATCTTGGGATAATGTGCATTTGTATTATGTGATCTTATTTTGATTTAGGCATGATTAAGCCAATATTATTGTAATGATTTTCTTGTTTAGACCAATACCAGAAGCAATAAATCTATTTTTTTTAATTAATAAATAAGCTGTTCAGAGTATTTGCAATCCAAACTCATAAAATTCTTCACCTATGAATAATACTTGGAAAAGTATAATTCTGTAATTTAGTGCTCCCCTCAAGGCCTTCTCAACAGAAATTGGTTAATGTTCCTCTAACACAGGGGTCCTTGATGTCCAACCTTTTGGACCTCAGGGACCACCAAACTCATAATTTTAAATCCCGCAGACCAGAGACCCTGGAAAAATCCCCAAAAAAGTCTGTAGGAAAATTCCCCACCCCATTTTCCGATCGATCATTCTTTACCATCTCCAGCTCCGTTCTCGGTGGGGGGAGGAGGGGGAGAGAGAGAGAGAGAGACTTTTGGCTTTATACAAGGAAAGCAGCAGAAGTCTTCCTTTCTCTCCCCCAAACTCCACCAGAAATGAGTCTTTGTAAGACTTGTTGCATCGGCATAGCCTGCCTTTTGGAGCAGGATGCCTTGCAGGATCCCAAAGACTCATTTCTGGCAGAGATGGGGGGAGAGAAAGAAAGACTTTTGCTGCTTTCCCTGAATGTAACCAAAAGCAGAAGAAGAAAGAAGTGGGCAGGCAAGGCCCGTGGGGTGAGTGGGGCAAGTTCCCCATCCACCCTTTCCCCCTCCCCTCACTACCTCATGTTGTTCGCAATGCAAGTGATGCAAACGTGTGGGCCTTGTGGGCGGTGCAGCCTTGTGTTCCTGCTCAGCTTGAATTAATTGCTTTGGGGGGTGCTTTGGGGGTGACATTTCTCTATGGACCACCAAATTTTTCTCACAGACCACCAGTGGTCCCCAGCCTACTGGTTGGCAACCATTGTTCTAACAAATGGGTGAGATAAAAGCCTTGTTTCTGTTTCTAATGGTAAGTGAAATTTTACAGTCCACCAAAACAAAGCTAGAAGAGAATGAGAAACTGTGCCACACAAAAAACCTAAATCTTAGAATTATAGCCAGTCCTGATACTTTCTAAGCAGTAGTTGCTATTAATGGGGCGAGGAGGAGGAGGGGCAGGAGGAGGAGGAAGAAAAGTACTAGTAACAATATTGATATACAAATGTGTTTAATCACTTAAATCTACATTCTTATATGTGATATAATAAAGACTGAAATTGCAATGAAAAGAATCTGAACTTTTCACAATACCACAACCCTGAACATCAAAAGAAAACAAATTATTTTTATACAGTGTCTTCCAACAAAATGGATACCCATGTAATTTTATTTAAAAGTGCCTAAATGCTCAACCTTTCATAGCACAACCAACAGAAGCTGTGAAAAGGATAACACTGCCATATATCAAAAACACCTCAGAAACCACTGTGAAAACTATTACAATCACATGGCATCACCACAGCACAAAAACCAACTAAAGCCCTCCAAAACATCCTAAGTAAACCAAAAGATCCAAAACCCCAGAAGAAAAAACAGGTTTCATAACATACAATGTAAGAACTGTATATAGGACAAACAAGCAGAAGGCTAGCAGAGCACATCCATGAATATTAACCAGCAGTCAGAAAACATGACAAAAGCTCCTTAATTTCACAGCATAGAATCAACTGTGGTTTCAGTTGGGAAACTCTGAGCATCCTAGATCAATTCAACTCAAAAAACACCACAGAATTCTTGAAAGTTTGCTACTCAGACAAATCAGCCATAAATAGGCACATAGAGATAAATAACATTTACCTACCACTCAAAAAAGTCAGAATGGAAATCAAAACACCAGAACATTTCCTACCAGCAATCAACACTCATATAAGCAGAATGTAACATCAAGACTAACACTAGTCCAATAATCAAGAAGTAAACAATAGCCTAATCAAGGAATTACCAAGACCATTCCCACTAACACTGACAGGGCAAACTACTAATATATAAAAATAAGAATAAACTTCATTCCCGATTAACACTGATGTTATCTAGTTTGATAATGAAATGTCTGCAAGAAAACCATCAAGTTTAAAAAGCACCAAGGACCTTATAGTTCAACCCTAAGCTACAGTTATTCTCTTTTATCCAAATTACAAACCAGGCAGGAGCTTCTAGAATAGGGTCAATGAAGTCAAGATGATGACTGTAACTGTGTAATTAGAAAATTTGCTCTTTTTTATACACATGGAAATTTATTTTGCTTTTTTTAATTCCTGCCCCACCCTGATATCCTTGAAATCTGGCTGCAAATATCATTTAAGTTTAGATCAGTGTTAGGCTGCAGAAGCTGAAGTCACAGAAGGCAATCTAGGATGTACCAAAGGTTTAGGTAGAAATAAGCAATGAGTTAGATAGACTGAAAAATAAAGAAAAGGCATTGTATATGCTTGTTCTCATCTTATCTCCTCCCAGAGTTCTTGTGCAGAAACTCCTGCAGGCTGAGCTGCTTGAAAAAAAAAGAAACTATAATTGTTAAATTAGAGTGGGAATAACCAAGACAGACCAGAAGATTCAGGATAACTCTTTTATTAACAGCTAACAAGGTGTAAAATGACAAACCACACACTAACACTGTGGCTGACAGGTGACAGCTGATTGCATCTGACAGTGCTTCTTTTATTGAGCACTGTCAGACGTGGCAGCCAATCAGTTGTTGCACTGTTTGCACTGTTGCACTGTTTCCTGTTTCTTTTGTGGACCTGACTGAAGATTTGTTTACAATACTCCTTCTTTCTTGGATGGTGCATGGATAATCCTGGAGATATGCTGGGCATCGCTGTTCTTCAAAGATCTTCACAGTGCGATAGTTCACTTGGACAGTTGGTTGCTGGGTTGGAGTTTGTCAGCCCTTGTGGATTGTTTCCTGGTTAGGCTTCCACGATACTGGGAGTGCTGAACTTAGCGGCAGGGGGAATATTGCTGTCAGATCACTCTGAAAGGCCTGACTTCAGCTGCAATGATAAATTCTGCGTGGTCTCAGTGGGCAGGGGTTTGGTGTTGTTAGGAATATGAGTCACTTAACAGCTATTTGGGTTAGAAATATATAAACCAGGATGAACATTTTAGTACTATATCTTTAAGAGATTGCAAAAAACTGCAATTGGGTGTAGTTTCTCAAACGGCCATAAGATGGAGCCAGAAACCTGGATTGTTTAGTTTTAGTCTGAGTCCCAAAAGAGAAGAGAATGTATCTTTGTTTCCTTCTGTTGGAAAGTATTGCCGTTGCTCCATTTTTCCTAATTGACTAATATTACTGGATTTAATGTAAGTCTGATACTTAACTGTTTTTGACACTGGACTTTGATATTTGGATTANGATTATCCCTGGATTGAAAACTGACTGATTTAACTTGTGAATGACTTTGGACTGCCTATTTTGGACTTTGCTTAAACATTTCTGGAAGTAAAACCTACATTTACTGTACAGTGTATCTGTGTACTCTGTGTGTATAATTCAAACACTACTCTCTATACGTCTCCCTGTATGTGCTCATTCTCCTGACTGGGAATTACCTCAATAGGTGTATTTGGCCTTGGTGTGGACATTGCATCATTATAGGACCCCTTGGTGTTTCTAAGGTCAGCTGGGTGACTCTCAACTGGTCAATGTGCTGACACCATAGTCTCCCATCATCCAATAATATCCTGTAAGAATTGGATCCAGTTATGCTCACCACCTTTCCAGGCATTCATGATGGCACTTCCCCATAATTCCTGGCAAACACCAAATCACCCTCTGTAATTGTTCCGAGGTTCATGATTGGTTCATGGGTGTTGTCAGGGCCATAATTGGGGTGCAGCCTGTCTGAATGGGTTTTGAGGCACTGGCTCATTAATAATTCTGCTGGACTGTTACCCCATGGTAAGGCTTGGGGTAACAAGCTGTACCAACAGGTACTTAGCCACCTTGGATTCCCAATCACCTAGGCCCATCGTGGTCAGAGCTTCTTTGGCATACCTCACCACACATTCTGCCTGCCCATTGGATGCATCATAAAAAGGGGCTGAGAGGACATGTCTGATGCCCAGTCCCACCAAGAATAATTCCATGTTGGCAGCAGTAAATTGAGGACCATTTTATGACACCAGAAGGTCTAGTAGGCCATGTGTTGCGAATAACTTTTTAAGAGTTCTGATGATAGCATCTGAAGTGGCGGATGACATGGGCACAACCTCCAGCGACTAAGAATAAGCATCCACAACTACGAAAAATGCTCTACCCTGAAATGGGCCTGCTAGGTCTATGTGTATCCTTGACCAAGACATTTTAAGAGTCTCCCATTCAGTTGGCATTTCTTTTGGAGGTGCAGGATGTGAGACTTGGCAGGGCTGGCCCAGAGACCCAGTTAGCAATATCTTTATCTAGTTGGAGCCACCATACATAGCTATGAGATAGGCTTTTAATTTTAGCAATTTCAGTGTGCCCTTCATGAAGAAATTCCAATACCTGCTTGTGTAAGGTGGATGGTATTACTACTCTGCACCCCATAACACACATCCCCTTTGTGCTGAAAGTTCATGTTGTCATACACAGAAAGGCTGGAATTCTTTAGAATTGGGTTGTGTGGGCCACCCTCTTTTAACCCAGTTCAACACTTGTGAGATTACCTTGTCCTGTGTACATGTCTTGGCAACATCTGATGTGGTGATTGGAGTCTGGAATTCATCTGTCAGCAATACAGATGAGGCAGGAGCTGGGTCATTGACAATAGTTGACTAAAGACAACGGCTCAACACATCAGCATGACATAAGTTCTTTCCAGCCCAATGTGTTATGTGTAATTATTGGCAGCCAGAAACACAGTCCAACAAATCATGCGTGGTGGCAACACATGGGGTGTCTGCTTGTCCCCAGCTAATAAACCCAGGAATGGTTTGTGGTCTGTCACGAGTTCAAAGTGTCTGCCATATAAGTATTTATGAAACTTCTTTACACCAGCCACCATAGCAAGAGCCTCCTTGTCAGTCTGGCTATAGTTATGCTTCACAGCAGCAAAAATTCTGGAGAAAGCTATTGGGGCTTCTCTGCCAGTGGGCAATTTGTGGCTCAGGATTGCCTCTATGCCATATTGGGAAGCATCACATGATGTAACTGCTCACTGAATTGGATTCAGATACTATCTGAGGTCAGAAGAGATTTTACAGCCTGAAATACTGCAGCCTGCCTCCGGCCTCAGACCCAGGGTGCATTTTTATCTAGCAATCTATGTAAAGGTTCTGCCAGAGCTGTCTTGTAAAAAAAATGCATAAAAGTTTAAAAGCCTCAGAAACGCTTGGATCTCAGTTTTGTTTCGGGGAGTTTGTGTCTTTTGGATGACAGTGACTTTACATTCAATGGGATGGAGACCAGCAGCATCAATGGAATAACCTATGAAGTCTACCTTGCTGGCCCTCACCTTACATTTATCTTTCTTTATTTTGAGTCCTATCTTTTGTAGCCTAGTGAGAACTATGCGTAAAGTTGTTTTTGAGATGTGGCAGCTATCAAAGTAGAGATGTGTCATCAAAGTATGGTATAACACCTTGTATCCCTTGCAACATGCGTTCCATCAAATTTTGAAAAAGGCCTGGGGCCACACTAACTCCAAATTGGAGGTACCTGAACCTAAAAGCCCCTCTGTGTGATGATGCTTTGTGCCTCAGCAGTCATGTCATCCACAGGCAACTGTTGATAGGCCTGTGAAAGGTCTAAAGTGGTGAAAAGGTTGCTGTTACCTAGGGAATGTATTAAATGTTGAATCACAGGCACAAGGTAAGAGTGTACCTGTAGTGCTTTTTTGAGCGTACATTTGTAATCTGCACAGCTTCAGACTGATCAATCAGCCTTCACAGGTGTTACTACTGAGATCTCCCATTTTGAGTGATCAACTGGTTCCAATACCCAATGAGATATTAATTTATCCAGTTGGTCATCAATTTTTGATTTAAGGGCAAAGGGAACCTCCTAGGCTTGAGTCTGATAGGCACAACCTTAGGATCCAGGTTGAAGGAAATAGGGGCACCTGTATATTTCCCCAGGATCCCATCAAAAACATCTTTAAAATCCTGTAACAAATGATCTAAATCACATTCCTGTATGGAATTGATGTCACTGATTCCCAATCTCAATAACTTAAACCATTCTAACCCCAATATACTGGGATAGGAACCCTCCACAATTATTAATGGAAGTTTCCCCACAAAATTTTGGAAACTTACCTGGAATTTATGTATTCTGATGACTGGCACCAGATTTGATTGGTAGTCTCTGAGGTGAAGGTTGCAGGGCTGTAACCATCTTTTTGGCATGTGTAGTACCAGGCGTTTAATAGTACTCCAAGAAACAATAGATAGAAAAGTTCCATTTTGCAGGGCCTGATTTCAATTTTCAGTTACAAAAAAAATCCCTAATTTATTTGCTTGCCCTAGTACTACTGCAATGTTTCTATCCTGCCTATCTAACATAAAGCAGTCTTCGTAATGAGCTGTTCCTTTTTCCCTGGTATTTTGAAAATTGGGGCTCTGAAAGTGGTGGTAAATGGTGGTTTTACTTGTTCCCTGTATTTCAGCTGCATATTGGTTTGAAAGCTCAGCTGCTTGAGCTTCATCTATAGCTTGCTGCAGTGATAGGTCTGGCTTCGCTAGTAAACATTGTTGGAGATGGAGCCACACACTAGTTAGTCCAGAAGGATATCGTCTAATTCTCTGAATCTGCAATGCTAAGCAGAGTTCCATAACACAGCCATATATTTACTTATAGTTTTGCCCTCAGCTTGATAATGCCTATGCCTTCTGGCTATTCTAGACGGTTGTGGCATGTAATGGCTCCTTAAAACTGTTAAAATAATTTCCCAAGAAACCTCATGGACCACCTGAAGTGATAGGAGTGTGGCTGCCATGTCAAAACTTCACCACCGGAAAAACTAAAGAAAAAGGCCTTCTTCTGCTCTGCTGAAATATCACACAGATCATTAGCCTTAATAAAACATTTGAACCTGTCAAGATAAGATCCCCAAATATAAGTTCCCAACTGATGGGGCAAAGGAGAGTGCCGTGACTTCAGCAGTGGCTTCAGTTCTGAGTGACTTCAGCTAACAGGCTTTGAATTTCTAGCTGGTTGTCTCACCTTCATAATCCCACCTTTGTCGCCAGTGTTATATTAGTGTGGGAATAATCGAGACAGACCAGACAATTCAGGATAATCCTTTTATTAAAAGCTAACAGGGTTTAAAATGTCAAACCACACACTGACAGGTGACAGTTGATCTTGTCTGACAGCGCTCCTTTTATAGCGTGCTGTCAGGCATGGCAGCCAATCAGCTGCCTCACTGCTTCCCGCTTCTTTTGCAGACCTGACTGAAGACTTGTTTACAACAATAATAATAATTGCTAATGTGAAATATCAAGAAAGGATTAGCACCTGGAGTCTTCATGTAGATAAATAAAATGTTGACTCTTAAACAATGTTAATTAGCTCTTCTTTAAAAAAAAAAAGAATTATTTACAATTGTTTATTGAAAGAAATTGTGATTTTATTGGTAATATCAACTAATAATATCAGAGGACAACCCGTGATCAGACTTCCCTTCATTCAGACCAACCAGCAGAAATCCTTAATTTTGTATTTTCAACTGCCACAGTGTAACAAATCACTTCCTTTCCCTTTCCTGTTCATTAGGACCTCCAACCACCAGAGGGGGATGTGCATTATAAGAATAAAGCACGTATCTGTTTTAGAAGAAGCAGAGGAGGAAAAACCCTTTATTTCAGATTGGCATAAAGCCTAGTTTCACTCAATGCTTTATGGCCCATCACCAGATGTGCTTTACTAAGCAAGGGACTGAAAGCTCTCCACAGGAAGGAGGATCAAGATGGTTGTTTTAATATGCCTTGAGAAATGAACTGACTGGCTTTACAAAGCATTTATAACAGCAAACGTGGTCTTCAGTTCTGCAGCAAACAGATTTGATCAGAAGCCAGTTTGGAGAGTTGTGACAAGAGGCACTCTGAACAATAGATCTGTTTCACTTTTGGGAAGCTGCCCATCAGAGGGCTGAGCTTAGTTTCCATGATATTCAAAAAAAATTTTTTTTATCACATTTTAAAAATAAATATATAAAATATTACAATTTACTTTTGTTTTTATTAATTTGTAGTATTACATACAAATTAAATAGCTACATATAAACATATTTCATTTTATTGTACGCTGCCCAGAAACATCTCTGATGAGGATGGGAGTATCAGATATGCGAAAATGAATACATTAAATAAATCAAATATAAAAAGGGTTTTTTTTCTCCAGTTCTACCACTCTACCCAAATAATAATCTTTTGACAAGTTGTTCAATGATCATCTGAATTCTCTTTCTCTGTGATTCTTGTGACTGCAAGAATACAAGATATGCTTGCTTTTATGGCAAGCCAAAGGTGAAAACAGTCCCCCAGTTCATGTTTGACATAATATAAAGGCGCGGTCCCACTGGCCGACAGACGCAAAACGTATGCATAAAGGACATAGCGGACGAGCAAAATTTTGGGGGTGGCTCCATCCGTTGTCATCCACTCCAAAAATTAGTGAAAATTTGCATAAACAGAATGGAAAAGAATGGACGCGCGTAGTATGTAGTGGGGATGTTAAACGGATGTTCATAGGAAGCCTAGCGGATGATAGCGGATGGAAGCGGATGACACATTCAAAGGGGTTCTGGGGGAGAATTTCAAAGAGGACGCATAGCGGAAGGGGCGGATGCATAGCGGATGAAGCGGATGCATCATGGACGCCTATAGGAAACAAAGGATGGCGCGTGGATGTATATCGATGCAAAGCGTTCACTGCGCATGCGGGGAGTATGAATTGCATCAGCTCTGCGGATATAAAAGGATGCAGCACGCATGCAGTCAGCATACAGGGGACAAGTGTGCTGCTAACATACATCTAGCAGGAACACCATGGTTCGTCACTCAGGCAAGAAGAAGAAGCCCATGCCTACTCGTTCCAGCCCTGGCAAGTAGGCCAGAACCAGCATCCCACCCCCTGGCACTGACTCTGAAGCTGGCTGCTGCTGCTGTGGTGGACCAGCCCCAAGGCCCTCAAAGCCCTCCTGGGGCTTGCTGAAGGCCCTGCTGCTCAAGGCCCCTGAAGGCCCTGCTGCTCAAGCCCCTGAGGCCTCTCAAGCCCTGCCAGAGGAGGAGAGAACAAGGAAGGAGAAGGGAGAGAGGAAACAGAACACACATTTTCCCGAGGAGCATGAGGATGAGGTGCTGGAAATGGCTGAGGGAGAACGAGTACCTCTGGAAGAAAGGGCCAAAGACTGTATCGCGACACCAAGAAGAAGCAGGCCAGCTTGGAGATACAAGGCACATACAAGGTGTACCTGGGTACACTGTAGAAGTTCTCCTTGGATGGGTGGAAGCACATTGCACACCTGGTATGGCAAGCTACACCTCAAGAAATCCGGGCAGGCCACTGTCAAGCTCACTGACCGGGAGATGTATATCATGGCCAAGTGCCAATTTCCTGGAGGGTGAGATCTGCCACCCGAGGAACATCCTCTCAGAGACCCCTCTCCCTCAGACAGCCTCAGACAGCCAGTCCTCTTCCAGCCAGGACCAGCTACCCTGGTCAGGAGGGTGTTTTCAGAAGGGCCCTACAGCAGAGCACCCCCCCCCGACAGCTGCACTCCCCATGCCGGCAGACTTGGAGGATCCCATGGAGGATGACGCCCTGCTGTCACAAATGGAGGAAGAAGCAGCAGCCACAGCGGCCAACCCACCCCACCCCCAGCTCCAGAGGATGCAGGCAGAGAGGCAGACTGGAGGGCCAGGACCACAGTGTGCTGTTGGAGATCAGGGACATCAATGGAAGACCAGCACAGAACTTCTCTCTCAGCTGGTCCACAGCAACATACCATCCTCGGGCCAGAAAGCCCTTCATCACCTACATGAGCCGACCCTCAGGGACCTGCCTGAGGCCCAGTACTATGTGATGAAGCAGAAGATCACAGCACTTCTGCAACAACCCTCAAGGCCAGCTGAAGCTGCTCCTACCCAGTCCAGGTCTGCTCCTCCACCCCAGGCGATGTCACAGCCCTTCCATGGCTTTCACCACAGCCCCTCACCTACCAGGCTACAACTACCAGGACTTCCCACAAGCAGAAACAGAATTCCCAGTCCAGGCCCAGGTTCATCGCACACCACAGACGCACTCCTACCCAGATGCAGACCAGACAGCCCCACTACACTCCTCCTTCCTCCACCCTACAGCCAAGCCCGTCAACGGACAATCTGTCATCAGTATTGGGCCTCAACATCTCAAGTCCTTGATGAGGGGCCCTCTCAACGCTCACGGGACTGAGTCAGCTCTCGGACAGCCTTTCTGAACACGCACCATCCTTGTTGTACCTTCGGGGCCAAGCACCCCAATGGTGCCTGCAGACCAGCATCAAGCCACAGCCTGCCGCTTAACAGCTGATACCATGGACATGACTCAGAGTGACTGAGAATAGTGTCAGAGACTGAGTTGTATTTCTTTGCTTAGACATTTTACTTGGTTCATTTTGCTTTTTTAATAAAGTCATAAAAGTTACCAAAGAAAGTTAATAAAGGTTATCTTTGCTAAACACACTTAATACAGTTTACTTGGTTCATTTTGCTCATTTTAATAAAGTCATAAAGTTAAGAAATTTAACAAAGATTATCTTTGCTTAAGACACTTGGTTCTTCTTTTTACTTAATAAAGTGTTGTTGAAAAACTTTGAAAAATGTTAAGCTTTGCATGCTTGTGGGATAGATAAGGATAGTTGTGGGATTGATAACCTCCAGTGGCAAGCATAGTGGGACTGTATGGTCCACCATCCGGCTGCCACACATATGGACTTTTTTATCAATAACAATTTATTCATTGATCAACACATTTTAAAATAAACAAAGCTCTTTATTAATGCTCTATTCATTGTAGGATCACTCAACATAAATGGCACAATCTCATCAGTGTTATGCAACAGTCTCAGGGAAACATCCAGTAATCATCTATCATCCTGTCTTGCCACTCCACTGCTCCAGCTGGGGAGTTGCACCAGTGTCTCAGTAGGTTGTGCTGCTTCTTCCCTTCACATGAAGCTCTGTTTGGGGCCTTGTACATCCACAGTGTCTATCAGGTTACGTCGTTGCCTCTATTCACGCAGGCTCCATGTCCCCATTCCCTTGTTTGACGGTCAACAAGTCTCTTCTGCAACACTGGGTAGCGGGTGCGCATGAGATTGTGCAGGATGCAGCAAGCTTCCACGATGCTCCTCACAGTCTGTTGGGTGATGCTGCTGGTGGTGAGAAGTACCTGGAACCTGTTTGGCCAGGATACCAAGGCGTTCTCCACCACCCATCTTGCCCCTGGATAGCCTGCAGTTGAAAGATCCTCTCTTCACGGGTGAGGTATCTTGAAGTGTTACGGCTTCATGAGGTAGTTTTCTGAGGGAGAACGCATCATCACCAACGATGAAGTAGGGCACATCTTGTGTGTCATTGGGTAGGGGGTCTGGATCTGGAAAACCCATGATGAGGTTGCGTTCCAGCCCATCTTGAGGTCACTTGCGTTGTATACCTGGCCATCTGAAGCTGACCCGTTGCTGAAGCATCGATGTAGATGAACTTGTAGTCAGCATCAACCATGGCAAAGAGGATTGATACTTGAAGAAGCCCTTGTAGTTGTAATAGTGACCCTGAGGTTGGCTGCGAGCTTTTGCGAGGCCACGTGCTTCCCATCTATGGCTCCAACGGGTGTGGGGAAATTCCACTCTGATACCACTCTTCTGCAAATTTTCTCCAGCCTTGTTCAGTGGTGGGGGCACTTGAGGCAGCTTCCTCCCAGGTATTCTTTCGATGATGGCTGCACCACTTCTTTGACCACTTTGCTGATGCTATTGTGTGGCATACCTCCACGCATACCTGCAAATGTCTTCTGTATGTGTTTCCAAGAAGGCCAGGTGCCGCAGAGTCAGATGCCACCTTCATCCAGGGTCCAGGTTGGGGAATGGAACGTTGGTGCTCAGTTTGGTCAACCTGGGGTCTAAGACGCTCTACAATTCGTTCAAACAGGCTGGGTGCATCCTCATGAAGTGATGGAATGCACGAGGGTCTTCATCTCTTCAGCTCCACCATCAATTGTCATACAGTCCAAACTCATTCTCTTACACCTCCATCTTCAGACGCCACACAGCTCTTGGATGTCCCCTTCTTTCTCTTCTTGTATAAAAGTTGAAACAGTCCTGAACAGGTTTTGGTTCTGGTGATGAATGAGCACAGCTATCATTTGACCGGGTTCCATCATCATCGTGAGAGCACAATTTGATGATGTTTGAAGAGCCAAGCGCAAGGAAGAAGAGGTCTGTATACCACGGCTCCTGGACTCATACTGAGATCCAGATGATTTTTCTCCCCCTTTTTATAGGAATATCGGTTGTCCGCTAGGTTCCTTCTACATACTCTAGATATACTGCAGACATCCTAAATATACGAGATACATACCAGATACAAACGTTTTGTGCATTTTTAATCCTTTATATACGAGATGCATACGCTTACATCCTTTCTTATTTCCGTGCTACTAACGCTGTGTAGATGTTCTGTGTACCTTTTGTTTCCTCCCTCTTTCCGTTTTCAGCTGCAGCGGGTGTGAGTTGAGGGGATGGCAGGGATGCAGAGAGGATACAGCGGATGTTTAATGGATGATAATGGACATAGAACGTTTGTTGCCCATATATGTCGTGGATGTACATATCATACGTGGTTGGAAAGTTCATCCGTTCACAGAGTTTTGTCAGCTCAAAATTTCTTGCCATGGATAAAATCTCAGTGGACAGTATGCTCGACGGATAGAGCGTGTGAAACACGTATGCAATGAGTAATATAAATATATATCTCCTAATAGATAACAGCCGTCCTTTTACGCGAAGCCAAACTGCACTGAAAACCTCCAAACACATGGAACACAGTGTTGCCCAGCCAATCAAAGCCCACAAAAACAGACAGAAGAAACCAGAAAACACCAATCAAACAACTCCAAAACCAAAAATGCAGACAAGACTCCCAACCAATCAGGATGTAGGAAAAAACCATGCCTGGGACAACAGTAGCTGCCTCAAATTTAAACTAACGGCTGTGATAGCCTGACCAACATACGAACTCACAATACAGAAGCCATGATGATGGCAGATGAGAGTTCTTGACCTGAACGTTGCTAACCAACTTTAAAAGCACTACATGAACGTGGGATAATACCAATGAAGCTGAACTGCATTCATGTAAGTACGCCGCGAAACTTAAAAAAACATATATACATATATAGATATAGATATTACATATAGTATATATTATATAAAAAACATATATACTATATATACGTATATAAATATACGGCCACCCAAAAATGCACAATAGAAGGCGCATACCTCTCAGAACCCCATAATCACTTCCAAAGGAGCACCACCAAAACTAGCTAAATATTTTGCAAAACAAACTACAGCCCCATGCTTGAAACTGCAGCTTCAATGATGTACAAAACTCATACCACTTCTTAGAAATGATTCAAAGATCTACAGTGGAACAAGAAGATCTGCTTGTAAGTTCTCGATGTGTTCACTATTCACATCAAGTCCCGATAAAGTAAACTCCTGAAATCCATCAAAAATAAATACCAAACCGCAGTAACACTCATGGAAGACTAACAGAACATCTGCTTTAACCAACACAACTATTTCATATACAAAGGAGCAAAGAATACAAGCAAATTTTGAAGAAGCCCTATGGGATTACCACTGTCAACCGTCATTGCAAACCTTCAGTTCTGGAAGATTCAAATCCAGAGCCCTGGCTAATGCACCCACAAACCCAAAACTATGGACTAAATACATCGATGACACAATTGTTGATTTTGGCCCCCATGGAAAAAAAAAACCTAAACAATTCCTAACACACCTTAACACACAACCCCAAACATCAAGTTCCACCATGGAAATCGCCGAAATAAAGCAAACAACTACCCATTCCTACGAGCTATAAATCTAACAAAAGAACACAGATGGCACATCTAGGACACACCAGACTTTACCAGACAGAAAAACACACACCACCAACGCTACCTCAACGCCCAATCCCACCACCACCAGTACGGATAAATTCCCTGGGCCAAAACACTAATATGCCAGATACAAACGCCTGGCAGACAAGACAAATATAAAGACTGAACTATGCACACTCTGACTAAAGTACTGACAGCAACGGCTTCCACAAAAACCAAAAATCACCAGCTTGATCCACAAGAAACACACTAGGAGAAACAGAATTAGCAGAAGCTAATAGATCAAAGACGAGCCTAATGGAACAGCTGTCCCTGCCCTACATAAGAGCGTACTAGCACAAAACTCAACAGTAAGATACAACACAGGCATCACATCAAGGCTGCCTTCAAAGCAACAAAAACAAATAGGCAGCCATCCTAAGAACCCCAAAGAGGCCAAAATTGACCGCTGGAAAACCAAGGCACTATACAAAGTTCCCATGTGCTCAATGGCCCGGCCACAAACATTTGGACAGACAATAGAAGAATAAGTACCCGCCTGGATTGAACACAAAAAATGCAGTAAAAAAGCTGGAACATACCTCCTCACTAGTCCAATTCACAGCAAAACCACAGGTCAACTATTACATCAACTTTCAATGCACCAAAACCCTAGTCCACTATGAAACCCCAGCCGCAGAATTCATCCAGAGAAGCTAAATAGAGGACCTGAAAAAACAGACCGAAGCATGAATAGAAGAGATTGATTCTACCCAGACTGTCCAATCATTTGGAAGCCTGCACTCTCAAATGAAAAATCTCCACACCACAAAGCCAAGCAACACCTGGCACAAACAGACTCCCTCTTGATACTCCAGCTCAAACACACCCAACCAGGCACCAGATGCAAACCTAGCTTCCCTAATAGATAATAGCCGTGCATTTCCACCGGCGAAAAGCTGCAGAGAAGCTCAACACACGGAACAGAGTGTTGCCACCAATTCAAAGCCACAAATCAGACAGAAGTAAACCAGAAAACCAATCAAACAAACTCCAAGCTCCAATAAACACAGACCAAGATTCCAACCAATCAGGATGTAGAAAAAAAAACAAAATCCGGGCACAACTATAGCGCTAGCCTCAAATTTAAAACCAACGCCTGTGATAGCCTGACCACATACGAACTCAATCAACAGAAGCCTGATGGCGGGGGGGGATGGCAGATGAGATTCTGCTGAAACGTTGCTACAACTTTAACAAGCATTACAATGACGTGGCGGATAATAGCCGAAGAAGCTGAAATGCAATCTATATATATATTATATAATATATAATATGTTTTTTTACAGCTCTCTGCGGAGTACTTACATTTGTGCTGTTTAGGTTCCTTCGGGTTATTATCCCACGTCATTGTAGTTCTGTTAAGTTGTAGTTCATTTGTAGTTCTTTAAAGGTTGTTATTCAACGTTTCAGTCAGTTAATCTCATCTGCCATCATCAGGTCTTCTGTTAATGGACAGGTGTGTCTCACAGTTCCTCTGTTCAAATTGAGGCTGGTCCTATTCTGATTGGCTATTACCTGGTCTGTGTTCATTGGACTTTGGAGTTGACTTGATTGCGTGTTCTGGTTTCTTCTGTCTAGTTTTTAGCTTGATTGGCGGCAGCACTCTGTCTTGTGTTTCAATGCAGCTTGGCTTCGTGCTGAAAAGGCGGCATTGCTATTTCATCAGCAAGCTGGGTTTCACCCTGGGTGGCTGGTGGGGGGGTTTTGAGTTGGAGGCAATGCAGAGGGAGTCTGTCTGTGCTCAGGTGTTTGTCTGTTTTGGTGGTGTGGAGATCTTTCTTTTTGAGAGTGCAGGCTTCCAAATGATTGACAGTCTGTGGAATCATCTCTTCTATTCATGCTGTCAGGTCTTTTTTCAATCTCTATGGCTTCTCTGATGAATTCTGTGGCTGGGTTTTCTATAGTGGCTAGGTTTTGCGTGCCATTGAAGTTGATGTTGTGACCTGTGGTTTTCATGTGTTGGACTAGTGCAGGCAGTGTGTGTTCCAGCTTTTTACTGCATTTTTTGTTCATCTAGGCGGGTACTTACTTCTATTGGTCTGTCCAATGTATGTGGCCGGGCGATGATGTACAGGGAATTTCGTATATGCCTTGGTTTTCCAGGTCAATTTTGTCTTTGGGGTTCCTCAAGATGGCTGCTATCTTTTTGTCTGTTTTGAAGGCAGTCTTATGAAAACCACAGGTCTCAACATCAATGGCACTAAAACCCTCGCCACTATAGAAAACCCCAGCCACAGAATCATCAGAGAAGCCTATAGAGATTGAAAAAAAGACCTGAAAGCATGAATAGAAGAGATATTCCAGCAGATTGTCAATCATTTGGAAGCCTGCACTCTCAAATAAGAAAGATCTCCACACCACAGGCCAGACAAAAACACCTGAGCACAGACCAGACTCCTCTGATGCCTCCAACTCAAACACCCCCTCCAAGGCACCCAGGTAAACCCAGCTTGCTGATGAAGAGCAGTCTCGTCCTTTCAACACAAGCCAAGCTGCATTTGAAAGCCTCCAACACAAGAACAGAGTGCTGCCACCAATCAAAGCCACAAACAGAACAGAAAGAAACCAGAAACACACAATCAATCAAACTCCAATCCAATGAACACAGACCCAGGTTAATAGCCAATCAAATAGACCAGCCTCAAATTTGAAACAGAGGAACTGTGAGAAACACACTTCCATACAGAAGCCTGATGTTGGCAGATGAGATTCTGCTGAAACGTTGCTACAACTTTAACAGCACTACATTGACGTGGGATAATACCCGAAGAAAGCTGAACAGCACACATGTAAGTACCCGCGAAAGCTTAAAACATATATGTTTTTTTAAGCTTTCGCGGGTATTTACATGTGTGCTGTTCAGCTTCCCTTGGGGATTATCCCACGTCATTGTAGTGATATATATATATATATGTTTAGCGGGTACTTGATGGGATGAAGTTTGAAGTTTTCACGGGATGATGGGAGATAAGATTCTGCCGAAACGTTGCTACAACTTTAAAAGCACAACTATAATGATGTGGAAAAATACCCGAACAAAGCTGAATTACAGATGATAGATAGATAGATAGATAGATAGATAGATAGATAGATAGATAGATAGATAGATAGATAGATAGATAGATAGAAAAACACATATTTTTTAAAAGGTCTAAATCCTGAAATGTAGGTGGAAAAATACATTTTGAAGTTATTCCAGAACTATTTTAATGAAGAAGTAAGTTTCTTCATTAATCCAGTTTCTTCATCAATCCAGTTTCTCCCACAACAGAAAAAAAGAGTGTTGAATTTGATTACTAAAACTAACTCTGAAATTAGCAAAAGGTATTGCATTCAATTTAGGCAGAAAATTTCTTATCTTTATGGAATAGGGCAGTGAATTGGGCATAAACCTGGCTGTGGTTTAAATTAAGCATTTGAATTCAGTTCAGAAAGAATGCCCACATTCCTTCTGCAGACGAAGATGCTTCTTATCTGACCATTCTCTGACTGTGGCTCTTCCTCCCACAGCCGTCTCCCATGATCATTACCGTATGCCATTATAGATGGCAAGATTGGCTTAGTAAATGGTGTATGCAATGGAACTGATTTATATCAGCAAGTTGTCATGACTATGCATGGAACTAGAAAAGACCCTCACCAAATTGACAATTGATGGTACACTGACAGTCTACCTACCTGGCACTGGACCTTTATAATGATCTATGAGAATATCCCTGAGAGACAGAAGGAAGTGGAGCTGCAGACTAGCCAATGATCAGATAAAAATCAGTTTAAAGTGCATATGACAGACATCTCAGAAGGGGCCCTCCCTAGTTTCTGGGACTATAAAGGTGATGGGGGAGAAATTGGTGGATCTGTAAAACACAGAAGGGCCATGAGTACTGGATGAAGCTATTCCAGCAAAATATCTTCCAAGCCTTCAATCTTATGCAGCTCTTTGATTCACGGAGGAACTGAAATAAATGAAATGATTGAAATGATTCATGTAACACAAAAAAACTCAGAAGGGATGTGACTAAGCACTAATAAGAGTTCATATTCAATTATATACACATAACGGCAAATGAGTGGTGAACCCTCACTGCTGCCCTGCATTTACTGCATCCATAGATTCCTCTATGGCAGCCCTTTTAGAATAATCTGAAAAGCACAAAGCATACTTATGTAACTGTGCCCATTAAGACCATTTTTATGAAAAGCTGAAACCTACTTAAGTATCACAAACATAAGACAAGAAGTAAGATAACAATTAGGATGCTGTTTTGCAACTCTCTTTTTACTTTATTAAGATTAGATTTAATATGAAGGCTATAATACCTGGTTTGTTTACTGGCCAAGATTGTGAAATAACATTAGAATATTTTTCAGCTTTTAAAAGTTAGTGATTTAAAGATTTCCATCTACCAAAGTTGATACCGTATTAACATTTTAAAATACTTTGTTTTGATAAAAATCAGGATATCACTACAAGTAATAAATTCTCATTCTGAAATTGATACTATTTAATCCAGCATTAGTCAGTATCAGAGAAGGTATCAGAGAATGAATTGATACCTGGTTATCCAGAAGATATTCAACTCTTCTACAAAAACAAATAGATTAACATACAACTGATAATTCCATCTGTGTTGTCATTAACATTGCTTTGTGAATAAGGTTCATATTCAGCCTCGATCACAAAACTTACTAGATAAAATAAAATAAAAATAAATCTGATAAATTTTCAAAAGCCAGTGGGAAAACATCTCCACTCCCAAAAACATTTACCTATTGACCTTAAGTTAGCCATTCTTGAGCAAAGAAATTTAAACAGAAAAGTCCAACATGAAGTTACAAAATCGCAGTTTAGCTTTAGTTCTTAGGTAAATTTTTAATTCCACTACATATCTTAATTAGTATACAAATACTGGGATATCTGTGTTGTCATTAATATAGCTCTTTGAATAAGGTTCAAATTCAGCCTTAGATATGAAGCTTGCTTGGTAAGGTCAGGCCAGAGAGACAACATGGGCATAACAATTAAGGTATAGGCTGGCAGCAGGGGCAGCCATGTTTAAATCTACCTTCAATCATGGAAGCTCACTGAATGACTTTGACCAGTCATGCTTTCTTAGCCCAACCTATCTTACATGGTTGATATTGTGGGGGAAAAGGAATAGAGAACACTACGTACACTGCCCTAAACTGCCATCTACCCACAATTCTGTCCCTTAGAATTACAACTACCATCAATTAGATTTCCATAGTTCTTCTTATTATTCCAGAGCAGACTCTACTGTTTTAAAGAATGAACCCAATAGACAGTACAATGTTGATGTGTCTGTCACTTCTCTATCCCACCAAGACTTTAGCATATCTTTGCCGGTTGCCTAATTCTGTCCTTTTATCCCACCTATGACTGAAGATTAATGCTAATCTTGGTAATTTCCACTGTTAATTGTGTTAATGTTATTAGAATTATTTATTAATGTTATTGTGTTTTATGCTAACTTTTTTAATAACAACTTTATGTGCATAGGTTTCTATGTAATACTTTCTAGATATAAAGGCCATTATAAAGATTTTGGAGAGGTTGTTAGTTTGTTTATAGGTGACAACCCACATCATGAATTGTATCTGAAAGCCTGTGGTTACTAGTACAGCTGGTGTTACAGAGTTTTTATGAAAGTATACCATTGCTTACCTATAACTTCTCATACCACTGTATTCTGGACCAGCTGAAGCTTCTAAATGGTTTTCAAGAGTAACCCGTTCAACAACACATTGCAATAGTCCCAAATGCAAAGTGATGAAGGCAAAATTAATTGTGAGAAGAGTCTTCAATTTAGGAATGAGTACAATGTGAGCTTGAAATGAATGTTCCTGGTCGCAAATGCCACTCCTCTTTGATCAAGTCCAGGAAGAGTCTCAAACTGCTATAATGAGCAGAAGGAATAATTCTGAGAGACAGAAGGAAAATATGCAATCAAAAGTATAGTCAGATAAAAAAAAAAATAATTTGAGAAAGTATCTGACATGACCATCCTAGTTCTCAAGATAAAGGAAGCAGGAGTGAGATAATATTATTATTACCTTTTAATAGTAGTATTAGTTTAGTTTAGTTTATTTTCATTGCACCTCATACAATGAAATCAAACACCATCTTCAGTGTACATCATGACCATGACTATGAAAATAAACACAACCACACATCCTTCACCCTTCACATATTGAACTGGAAACCCCCTACACCACACCAACATTGCACTATACAGCAGAATTCAGAAGAATTACTGCCCTGGGATAGAAGCTGTTTTTCAGCCTATTTGTCCTTGTTTTGATTATTCTGTACTGTCTGCCAAATGGTAATAGTTCAAAAAAAGCGTTCCCAGGATGAGATGGATCATTGGGAATGTTTTGAACATTCTTAAGGCAACGGGAGCTGTAAAGTTCTTGCAGAGAGGGGAGAGGGCAACCAATGATCTTCTGGGCAATGACATTAACCCTCTGAAGTGCTTTCCTACCTGCCACTGTGCAATTGGCAAGCCATAAAGAGATGCAGTATGTTAAAATACTGTCTATAGTGCAGCAGTAGAAGGTCACCAGCAATTTCTCATTCAAAAGAAACTTCTCATTCTCATTCAGTTGTTGTTTTCTGAGAAGCCTCAGGTAGTATAATCTCTGCTGGGCCCTTCTGACCAGGGCTGCAATGTCAGCACCCCAGGTCAGGTCCTCTTTTAGGGTAACACCCAGAAACTTAAAACTAGCCACTTACTCCACTTGGTCTCCATTGATAAGCAAGGGCTGGATGTCTGATCTGTTCCTTTTATAATCCACTATAAGCTCCTTAGTCTTACTGGTGTTGAGGACCAAGTTGTTGTCTCCACACCATGAAAGCAACCGGTCCACCTCATCTTGGTAGGTAGATTCATTCCCCCTCCCCCCGAGATAAGTCCCACCACTGTTGTATCATCTGCAAATTTAGCAATAGTATTACTAATGTGATTGGGAATTCAGTCATGCACATAAAGAGTATAAAGTAAGGAACTCAACACGCAACTCCGTAATGTACCAATGTTAAGAATAAGGGCTGAAGAGGTATGATTACCTAATCTGACCCTCTGTGAGTGGCCAGACAGGAAATNAGTGTGAAGAGTGATGGCTATAGCGTCCTCAGAATCTACTTTCTGTATACAAACTGGTGTTTATCAAATGTATGCAGAAGACCAGAAATGATGTGCCGGCAGACCAATTTCTCAAAGCACTTCATGATGATAGGAGTGAGTGCCACTGGTCTGTAATCATTGAGGTTATTGATAGGGAACTTTTTTGGCAGCGGAACAATGGTGGAAGCCTTCAAACAAGATGGAATAGTGGACTGGGATAAAGACTGATTGAAGATCCTGGGAAAGACTCCAGCCAACTGATCAGCACAGTCTTTAAGCACTTGGCCAGATATACCATCAGGACCAGCAGCCTTTCTAGGGTCCACAGCCCTCAGAATGCTCCTCACATCCTGTTCCTCCACAACGAGGTGGGAGCTACAATTGGCTGTTAGTTGTGTTTTATCTGTCTCTGATGTCTCCACTTCCAAGCGAGCAAAGAAATGGAGATCAGATATAACACAAGAACAGTAACAAACATATTAAAATAATTTGAAAAGCATCCAAGAAGCCAAGTGGCCATGGTCTTTCTGGATGCACAAAAGGCCTTCAATAACCTAAACTGGGACTTAATGAAAAAGCAGATTAATTTGATGGACTTTGGAGATAATTTTGTAAAAATGCTGAATGCAGTCTATGCCACACAAAAGGTCAATGTATTATGAAATGGAGAAATTACCAAATCATTAAAGATAAGGAAGGGGATCAGACAGGGATGTCCGATTTCACCTCTGCTTTTTATAAAAATTTTGGAAACTTTGCTGGACAGAATTAGATTAAATAAAGAAATTAAAGGAATCAAAATTAAAAATCAAGAATATAAATTACAAGCCTTCGCAGACGATATGTTTTTGTTATAGAAGATCCAATAGGCTCAGGAGCAGCTCTACTAAATGAAATAGATAAATTTGGTAAATTAGCAGGATTAAAATCAATAAGGAGAAAACCAAAATGCTACGTTAAAAACATAACAAATAGTAAACAGAAAAAAATTGGAAAAAAGATGGGATTACAAATTTGTACAATAAAATTAAGTATTAGGAATTTGGTTAGAAGCTAGAACATTAATCTGTGAGAGGATACTTACACTAAATTACTGAAACAGATTGAAAAGGATTTGGGAAAATTGGAATGATGCAAATTTCATCATTAGGTAGAATAGCAACAATCAAAATGAATTTCTACCTAAAATACTATATCTGTTTCAAACAATTCAATATTACTTGGACAATTTTTTTTTAAAAAGATTTAGAGAAAATTGTCTGGGCAAAACAAGAAAAAACAAGGATAAAAAAACCTTATTTACAGGAGAATAAAGCAGGGTGATTCGACTAGCTGTCTGGGAGATATATTATAGCAGTTAGCAGCATTAGTGTGGAATAAAAGATTGGAATTTATTTAAGGAATAGTAGCATTCTACAATTGGAGGGACATAATTTACAATTTAGTAGCATGCATTTTTATGGAACCCAAATAGTAAAAATAATCTATATTTACCAGACATGTATTCCGAAAGTCTTTAATTGAAAATTGGACTGATATAAGAGGAATCATTATACTAAAATCCAGAGGTGGTTTTCAATGATGGAGGCGATGTTTCACTTAAAATACTGTGGACATCAGTTAAAAAACTTAAATATAACCAAATTATTAGATATAGTGAGGAAAAATTATAAACGAAAACAGGAACTAGAATCACAAGAGATAGTTATGGAAATATTGGTCATATTTCCAAGTAAAACTGAGATATAACAAAGACATAAAGGAATATGGAAATGAAGTAAAAGACACATATTTAGATAAAATACTTTTAAACCCTGAGAATAGTTTGGATTTGCAAATTATATAATTATTTATCAGAATATGAAAAATGGCTAGAGAAAATTGTGAAAGGTCCTCTGTTAGCTTGGAAAAAAATTTTTGTTATAGTATTGATCTGGATGTCTGGGAAGAAATCTGGCAGAAAACCTGACACTAACCCAAATCAGTAGCATACAAGGAGAATGCTATAAAAATGATGTACAGATGGCATCTGGTACCCTCTACATTGGCCAAAATATTTCCGACAGCCAACCCTCACTGTTGAAATGTTAAAGGGAAATTTTGGTACATATTTCATTCATGCTGGACTTGTCCTGAGATAAAAGAAATATTGGTAAAAATAAAAAACATGGATAGAAGAAATTATAGAGTGTGGGCTGGAGTGGAAACCGGAATTATTTTTGTTGGGAATGATCAAAGGGGATTACCCCGCTAAAGTAAAATATCTGACCATCCATTTATTAACTGTGGCACGTATTTCACTGGCACAATATTGGAAAAACCAAAATGTACCACCAATACATGTTGCTATTCAGAAAACATATGAGTCTGCCCAATTGGAGAGGCTTATGGGAAGGGGGATACATATTACTATGGATATGGGATAAATGGTATAAGTGGGTAGATAAAAGGAGAAACACGTAAATGAACCTAAGATACAAATTACATTCAGTGGTTTATACTAAACATATAAAAAAAAATTAAAGGTTTTAAATCTTCTTTTCTTTGTTACCACTATTATTATTATTAGCCATTTATAATATTTCTTTGTTTACAAATTAAAAAACATGAATGTATCTGTTGTAGAGTGGCGGTAATTACTGAGGCGGACACGGAACTAACAGACAAGTAACTTTATTACAATGAATAAAGGGTTGCCGCGGCTGCCGGGCTAACAGGAAGTCAGCTGGCGGCAACAGCTGATGCCATTTGACATCTCCTTTTATAGCCGGCTGTCAAACGGCATCAACCAATGGGAGCAGTTCGCGCTCCTGCCAGAGTGAAGACTGCGGATGAACGCAACACTCCTTTCCCCTGGCAAGGAGCATGCATAGTCTTCAAGCAGGCCGGGCGCCTGCGCAGGCAGCCAGATCGCCTTAGTCTGGGTAGAGCTGCAGCAGGGAAGAAGTCCTCCGCTTCCTGGGCCGTGTTGGAGTTTGAAGGGACTGGAGCTTCATCATCGGGTGACTCTGGCAGAGAGAGAGGCGATGGTCCCGGTAGGTCCCCTTGCTCGAAGTGCCCTGGGATAGCAAGCATCTGTGGGTCCATGTTGGTTGGCGGGCAATGGGGGTTGTCAATAGCCACTCTCCAGCGCCTCCTCAGCTGGTCAATGTGCCAGCGCCAGGTACAATCGTCCTCCAGCAAGACCCTGTAGAACTTAGGCCCAGTTACTGCCACGACTTGCTCTGGCACTCATAAGGGGTGGCCTGCGTAATTGCGAGCATATACTTGGTCATGCAGGACAAACTTCCTGGTCTGGCTATCAGACCCCAAGGGGGTGACTGGGGCATAATGAGGATGTAGCCTATCCAGGGTGGTT
>BHFT01053657.1:0-15697 GCA_004320025.1 Laticauda laticaudata
TACATACATACATACATACATACATACATACATACATATATAACATCACAAACTTTGATTTAAACTGTATTAATAAGAGAACTATTTTTCTCTTTGGATCCTTGAAAATTAAATAAAAATGTTGAAAATAGTATGTAAATATAGAGCATCGATATTTTTTGGAATATTGTTGTTTTGAGTACCTTCCCAAATGTTAATAATTCAGCCTAATGTATCTTATACCATGAAATGTAGAGATGATAGAAGAAATATATAGTGTCATAAAAATGTATGTCATAAAAATAAGAAGAATTTAATATTCAGTCAAAATCTTGTCACTCATCTCAGTCCTTTTATGTTGTAGCTTTGGGTGGGCATGCCTGCCTGGTATGTTGCAGCTTGCAGAGCTAATGTGAAAAGCGGTGCAATTATGTCTGCCTTGTCAGATACAGAGATCCAGAGGGAAATTGGAATTAGTAATGCCCTTCACAGGTTAAAACTGCGCTTGGCAATCCAGGAAATGGTGTCTCTCACAAGCCCTTCTGCTCCACCCACCTCCAGAACAGTAAGCACTCTATCTTGGCTTCTTGGGATGTGTAATGTGGGCTTTTTTAAATTTAACACTAAGAACCTGCATTTGAATAGAAGTAAAAGAAACACATAGTCCTTTCATCAGACTTCAGACTGCAGGTCCTCATTAGGATTCTGATGGAAATTGAAACTTCCATATTCCTCAGAAAAAGTAAATTGTATCGTACCCTTTCTGTCCCATTGTAATGTATATTTGTAAAATCAGGAAAGGATATTGTGCCTTTTTCATTTCTCTATACTTGCCGGAAATAATTTCACAATAGCTTTATATGCAGTGCTGAGTTATTGTTATTATTCCCATTTGTAAGTTGACCTTCTGGCCAACTTAAATGTGCATTATTAGCAGCTATGATAGTTATTGCAAAATGGGCTGGGTTTTGGTGAACAATGCCTATTTCTTCCTGAAATGTAATGATCTACTTGCTTTGTGTTCCCTGTTTGCTGTGTGAGAAATATTAATACTATAGGCAGAAATGTATGGAATAATATGTGTTGAGATCCTTTCCTGTACTGACCCACAGGAAGAGTTAAAATATGCTGAAAATTGGAGAAATGGACTATAGTTGTAGAACTTTTAATGTGGAACTTCTGAAAGGTACTTCCTTCACTCTACAACAGCTTGATACTATAACAGTCCATGTTTACCAGCTGGGAGAAAATATCTATTACAAAACCATAATTAGTATTTGACAGGGGTGTCAGCAGGATGTTCGGAAAGAAGTCAAGATGCCAGATGCCCCTGGTATTTGGATAGAAGACGTTTAGGAGATTCTAAGGCTATAGGCCATGATATTGTGCAATAATGCTAGCTACTTCCATATCGTGTAAAAGAAAAGTTGTTTCCAGGAATTGAGTTCAACTCAAGGGAGCTTTTAACTGTTTTTGACATTGTCACAATGATTGATTCTATGGCTTAAGCTATGGCCACAGCAATAGTTTTGAGTTGAAAAGTTTTATTGAATATTCCTTGCTTTCTTATTCATATATGTCATATTTTCATCCTAGTCATCTGGAAATGTCTGGGTTACTCATGAAGAAATGGAAACCATGACTCCTTCAACCAAAATGGTAATTTTATTTTGTCTCTAAGAGAATTCTGCCATCTTGTTCTCACTGTAAGGAAAATAATCTTGCTTCTGATTAAAAAAGAAAATGAAAGCTCCGTTTTTTACCAAGCAGTTGAATCCTTTGGTTTAGATAAGAAGAATAATTGAGATAACATAAGGGAGTAATATCAATTGTTCCAAGCCATGTTGGGAATTCTGAAAACAGTTGGAAAGACAGGGCCTAAGTGGCAAAAACTCCAAATATGCCTTTTCTTATCTGATACAAATGATCTACTTCATGTTCAGAAAGCCAACCTGAATGCAAATGCATAGCAACTGATTTACTCTACTAAGGGGCTCTTTTGTGATATGTTCTGGCACTAGGTTGGCTGTAACAGCTATTTTGCTTACTGCACTATCGTAATAGTCGTATGTCAGTGCCAGAGCAATTCAGGGGATAGATCACTTGTTCTTATTCAAGTGGAAATGAGTGCATTATATAAAAATGAGTATGTTACATACAGAAATAAAAACTTCTGTGTTTCGACAGGAACAAGAGAAACAGGTTCACCTATATGGTCTTTTTGTCTATTTAACTATTCATATAGATATCAAAGCTTTAAATATCTAGTGCATTTTGATGACTGTGTGTGGCATTTTGCTTAAATCTGCTTGCAGCTCTGGAAACAAATAAAGTGGTTTATTATGACAGAAAATGCAGTATATATATTTCTTTATATCCATAAGCAAAAGAAATACATTTGTTGTGCTTAGTGGCAATGAACAAGTCAGTATTTGGGCAAAGCCAATTGTAAGGCTACCAATTTGGTCATCATTTTGTTAGCTCCTTAAGAACAAGAATAATTAACTGAGAGTTTTGTTTGTTGTTTGTCTGTTTTCAAAACTTCAGCATATTCTTGAGAGATCAAAATGCCAAACGCTAAGAGATCCTCTAAATTAGAAATGGTGAATAATGGGAGCCACTTACTTGTAACTGTATTTATGTGACAGTTTTTTTATCATGTTGATGATAGACAATGCCTCTGCTTTATTGGGGAAGGGGAGAAACAAATGCGGTTTCATGTGATATTTGACTTTACTTATTTTATTGACATGCTGCACTGTCACATTTAGGATACTGAGGAAGGCAGTTGGGCACAGGTGAGATTCCTGCATTATTTTGTGAGTTTTCCCCCCCTCTGTACTGGAAATACAAAACTCAATAATTTCCAGTGAAATGGAGTTATGTACCATCTGATTATATCAAATTATCTTTTTGAGCAGTTTCTCTAGATTCATTCAAGATTCCCTTAGAGAATAATGGAAACAAATGCAGAATATTTGAAAATCTTCCTATATTTCCTTTTGGTTGCTATTGTAGTATCTTACTATTTTATCCAGATGGGAAGCTAGTCATATTTCTTTGAATAATAACTAATTCCTAGTCAAGAATATCAACATATTAAACCTGCTATATTGATTTTATTGGTGCTTTTCATTTAATTTTAGCATTTCTTATACCTAGTCAGGTTCTTTTTTCTTCTGATTTCCCCACACAACTAAGATCTTCTCAGCCAAATTTTCCAGCAACTCAGTTGTTTACTTTATTTATTAACTATGATTAGCATGTAAAAAATCCTATTTCACGTGTCTCCAGACTCAAATAAAATTAACATTCACATAAAAATATCCTTTAGATAAGTTGCACTATTAAAAAATATGCAGTGTATTTATTCCTAAGGTACTGAAAACATAATATAAATGCTTTATTTGTGTAAGGTTTTTGAATTATAGTATACTTACATTACAACATATAATATGCATAGTTAATAATATTCAGGCAATCGATTTGAGATTTTGTTACAACTGCCAAATGTATGTTGTACTGTCATATATTGAAAAATGTATTTGAAGCTACATTATTTATAAGTTACAATTTTTGTTTGCAAATTGTTTCTCAATAAAAATTGTTGAGCTAATAGAATTATTTCAGATCGACTGAAAGTGATCTTGAAGCATTTTAAAGCTGTTATATTACTTGTTTCTGTGGCACAACTCACTTGTATATTTCACTAGGATTTTTATATCTAAGAAGATTTCAATTATCTCTAGTAGTTTTTTTCCACTAAAATGTTCTAACTCCAATCTGTAGGCTTTCAACTCAGGATTCTTTCAGTATTGCTAATAGGAATATTTACATGTGAAAATCACTTTAGTGTGGTGATTAATGCAACAGGCTAGAAACTGAGAGACTGTCAATTCTATTCCTACCTTACATACAAAGCCAGGTGGATGACATTGCAGTAGTCTTTTTCTCACAGCCCCAGGAAGGAGTAAATTGGAAACCACTTCCAAAAAACTTAACCAAGAAAATTGTAGGAACTTTTTCAGCCAGTCTTTGAGAATTGGACACAGTTGAACAAGTTGAAAAAACCCAATTGTATGTCCTGTGTATGCTATTTGCTTTTTCTTTTTAAAATTTCCACAGACTCTGGCTTATGGGGACATGAACCATGAATGGATAGGGAATGAATGGCTTCCTAGTCTAGGTCTACCACAGTATCGCAGTTACTTCATGGAATGTCTTGTGGATGCACGAATGTTGGATCATCTGACTAAAAAAGATCTTCGAGTACACTTGAAGATGGTAGACAGTTTCCATCGGTGAGCAAGTTTTCTTGGGACAATGTCTGAAGCACTCTTGCAACTACCTTAAATTCCTGTAGTCAAAGGGTGTGTAATTTTGTTCAGGTTTTGTTTTGGAGAATAGGGCCACACTCCAAAAAGAGGTGATTCCTGGACAGACCCCCAAATCTGATTTCATTTTATTCAACAGGGTTGTGTAGTGCTTTGGATTCAAAGGCAAGAAAGCATTAGGGAACATGCCAGGATACAAATACAGCAGTTGTCTGAAACTCTTTAAATCAAACACATCTTTTTTAAGGATCCCATTTCAGCTCCAAAAGGCAATCATGGAAAAAAGAAAAGCTGCTTCAAGTAGTTGCGTAAAAGTGCTTCATGAGCTGGACTAGAAGATCTCCAAGGTCCCTTTCAGCTCCTGTTCTGTTCTATTCTGTTCTGTTCTATTCTATTCTATTCTATTCTATTCTATTCTATTCTATTCCGTCCTGTCCTGTCCTATCCTATCCTATCCTATCCTATTCACCTTTTTGTCTTTAAATCCAAATCATTTAAGCACAATTAATATATATAATTAATATATATTGCATGTGATCCTAGAAGTTTAACTTGTACACTCTGGCTTTCATCAGTCCTTCCTTTGAATGAAAAGCAATAATGACAGGCATGGTAAGAGTTTTTTAGGCTGAGTAGTAGCATATCCCATAACTAGTAAACTCTCAGGTTATACTACATTAAAGCCAAAAATCAGAAAATTGGATGAGTAGTGTAAACAGTTCAGTATTTTTGAAATAATGTCAGAAATATCTATGTATTTATGGCATAGGCAAAAAAATGCATATTCACATGCACACCTCTTGAAAGTAAAAATGGTTGGAAAATTGATATGCCTTGTTCTAAGTGTTGCATTGTTGCAGAACAAGTCTCCAGTATGGGATTATGTGCCTCAAAAGACTGAATTATGATAGAAAGGAGCTGGAGAAGAGGCGGGAAGAAAGCCAGCATGAAATCAAAGGCAAGTAGCAATTTAGAAATGAATTCAAGGCAAGCTGCAAAAATATACTTGTAGTGGAATATAGTCAGGAGTCACAAGAAGGAGGGGCTCTTTCCCACAAGGCAAAGTGACAGTAGAATTTGGAATGTCTGGAGGCAGAAAGACAGTAAGGTTGGACCCTCCCTAGTAGTTCTCAAAGTATAACAGAATAAATGACTTGGAGGTCTTTCTAACCCTATACCATTTCAGACAAAATGATTGTCCAATCTTTTCTTAAAAACCTCCAGTGTTGGAGCACCCACAACTTCTGGGGGCAAACTTCTGGAGGTTTACCTATAATTATTGCAGTTAATTGCTTTAATTTGATAATATTCTCTTTGTAGCTGAACAACAATAAAGGAACTACTCAGAACTCCACATAAGATTCCTGGTTCTCTGGACATGATTGTAGTTCAAATTTTGAATTACAGTTTTTTAAAGCCTATTCTTTCTATTTTTCAGAAAAGTCAACTCACTTTATGAAATATGGACCCCTGTTTAGTCAGTGCTATTTTACAAAGTCAGTTTTCTTAGTTATAGAGAGTGGAAATACTCTGGAGGCTTTCTAATTACTGATTTTCAGCAGGATTTGTTATGCTTGAAATCTCCCAGATTTATCACTTTAATCTTTTTTATATTATTATATTTCAATATATTTCCAGTTGTTTTATATATCATGCTCATGTGTCCTTGTAAGGGATTCTGGCTGATGGGGGACTGTAGTCTTAAAGTATAGGTAACTGCCAGGGGCCTCAAGATTTCTGTTTTTCATGGTTTTGCTGATCTTATAGCTGATGCTCATGTAATTTTAAATTTGTTCATTTATTGAATTTTACTGTATTTGTTTTCATTGAGTTCATTTATATTCACTGTGTAGTTAATCTCAGCCATATGTCAGGAGCACTTCTGTTCTGCCTGCTATATCTTCTTTCAGAAATGTCTTCAAGAGAAAGGTGTAAATATAGATTTTTGGTGTATAACTAAATTAGCACACACTTGTTTGACATTTTACAGTGGGACTTATTTCTCCAGAAACGATACTAGAAGAATATCATGACTTGAATACGCAAGATGGACTATTTTTTGATACTACATCAGTATTTTGTTCTTTTTATGTCATGAACAGATCAGAAAAAGTGAGCATTCTTCTGGGTAATTTCATTTATGTGTATAATTTCAATGTCTTCTAGATGTGCTGGTCTGGACAAATGATCAAGTAATTCACTGGATTCAATCCATTGGACTTAGAGAATATGCCAACAACATCATTGAAAGTGGAGTCCATGGTGCACTTATTGCTCTGGATGAAAATTTTGATTATAATAGTCTGGCACTTATTTTACAAATTCCCACTCAGAATACACAGGTAGGAAGAAATGTTTTACACCAACAGAGTTGATAGTTATTTCTCATATAGTGAATAAACCTTTTGTTCTTTATGAAGAACATCTTTATTGGATTTTTAATCGAACACTATTAAAACAAATGATACAATAAAAGTTACTTTGTTGTACTATACGTTATTTTAGTTACACATTTCTTCCTCTTAAGGGTAACCAGAGTCTATGAGACTGAAAGTTTATCTTACTGTTCATTGCAAATCTGTCTATGAAATTTCTATACCATTATGAGAACTGAACAGTGGTGGGAATCAATTTTTTTTTACTACCAGCTCTGTGGGCGTGGCTTGGTGGGTGTGGCAGGGGAAGGGTACTGTAAAATCTCCAGTCAGAAGTGGTATTTGCTGGTTTTCCAAACTACTCAAAATTTCTGCTACCAGTGCTCCAGAACTGGTCAGAACCCGCTGAACACCCACCTCTGGAACTGAACCAACCAAAGTCCTGAATTTCAGAATTTTAGGATATGAATGAATGCATCTTTTTTTTTAAACACTCACAAAGGCATTTTGTATTGTTATTTTTAGAGACAGTATGCTGAACTATAAGACCAGGAGTAATAAGCTTCTAGTTTGTGAGATCTAATTTATTTGCACTAAGCTCTACCAACAGGAGGAATTAAGCTAAAAATGGATGAGTGAAGTCAAATGCAGTAAAAACACTCTAGTTGGAACTGGTAGTCCCCCACAATTGCTATGTCATATACTAGAGTTATGCAAATAGATATATAGAAACCTACCCCTATGTTACTAGGGGAATCTTGCTGGTCTACCAAAAAGTATGAAGAGATCTACCAATATAAATATCAATTTATCTTCTTCTTTGGTTCTGATAATAAACAATTTACGTTAATAGTTTTATTTGCTTAGATTATTTCTATTGCATTATTTGATATTGTTTACAGGCACGACAGGTGATGGAGAGAGAATTCAACAATCTTCTTGCCTTGGGTACTGACAGACGACTTGATGATGTGAGTGCAAAGTACTTACTAAAACAGGATGGAGATTTAAGAAATACTATGCTTATACTATTAGTTAGAAAGCAACTGGAGATCTGGAAATAGGACTGGTATTGTATTGTATTTTCTGGGAGGTTCACTGTGATGTTCAATTATATGGAGGAAAAGTTGAAGTGGGCACTTCCACGTTGCAAACATGCATGAGGTGAGAGAGGTATTATAAAATTAGGTGGAGGGGAAGAATTGAAAATGAAGCCATCTTATTTCTTGAGAGAGAAAGCCTTAGGATTGGCAGAACATATGCCATTTCTTCTTCTTTTAGATCTGCGAGGGACAGTTGCTTGTCAAAAACAATTCCAGCAACCTTGTTTTTAAAGAAATGCATATGTAACAACCCCGCATAGATCATCTAATTCAGGTTAATGTTTCAGCTGAACAGAGCTAATCTGAGACAGTGAGACGGTGTTTCTCAACCTTGACGACTTTAAGCTGTGTGGACTTCAGTTCCTCAAATTCCCCAACTAGCATTGTAACAAATTCTGTAAACAAAATTTAATTTTCTGTTATCATAGAATCAACTCCTAAAAAGTAGTAAGAAAGATATATGTTTCTAAATTCCTCTGGGCAAAGATCTGAAGATCTTTGGAAATACTGCTATCTTCAGCTGCAAGTACAATACCTCTTTGTTATTTTTCTATTTCCATTACAGGTATTTCTCAAGTTAACTGCCATTTGTTCAGCTGGCATTCAAAGTTAATGAGGGCACTGAACAAAGGGACTTACAACTGGTTCTCAAAGTTCTGGCCGTTGCAGTGCCCCATGAACAAACTTTGGGCACTTGATGACCAGTTGTAGTGTCCCATATTGCATAATAGCCATTTGTGACCTTCCCTGTTGGCTTCCCACGTAGGAAGTCAATGGTACACCAGCAGGAAAGAATGTAAGTTGCTTGAGTAATTATCTCTCCCCACACCTGGACTTACTTTCTTTGCATCCCTCCCTTCTTCCTCCCTTTGCTCTCATGCACGAAGTGATGCTATCTTGTAACAACCACATCACGTATCAATGGCAATCCTAATCCCAACTGCAGGCATAACTTGAGGATTGCCCATATTGCCACTGCAAGAGATAGTAGTGACAAACTGTGGGACAGCCTGTTTGCAATGTTTCATCCAACGTTGTGATTCCAAAATTATGGACCTAATTCCAAGGCATAGATTTGCTAGATGTGACCATAGTCTTTAATCCACCAATACATACTTGTATACTGTGAATATTATTTGGAGAAATTTCTGCTTTCTTGTTTCTAATAGGTTGAGAGAAGAAGTTCAAACATTTTCTCAAAAAGAAAAAATATGTATTGAGAAGCCTGGTTCTACTTGAAACCCATGAATAATTAACCCAGTTTCAGTTTTTACAGCCTGTCCTAATCTTTTACCTCCCTCTGGTGATTGTATAGTCTCCGGTGGTTACTCTGTGCAATATATGATGTAAGTATCCTTTTCTTTATAGGGTGAAGACAAAACTTTTCGGCGAACTCCTTCTTGGCGAAAACGTTTCCGCCCTCGAGACTTTCACAGTATCACCATGGTTAGTGGGTCAGCAGAAACTCTTCCAGCAGGTTTTCGAGTGACCTCTTTGGTGCCTCTGCCACCTCCTTCAGCACCACCGAAGAAAATGCCACCAGAAGGTAGGGTGAAATTCTACTATTGTTCATGAGACATGAATTACACCATTCTAAAAACTCAGATGATTCTCTGAATCCTGCATGGTGTGTATGGTGTATTTCTGCTGACATGCAGCCCAGTGCTATGTTCTTTAAGTACCAGCCTAAGTACTAAATGAACATTTGGCATTGAATTTTTATCCCCAAAACATTCAAGCCTTTATTTGAATTCCTGGAATCTCTTATTGATGTAGCAGAGGTTTGGCATAAACAAAAAGATAGAAGAATAATTAATGTTTTCTGAAAAACATATATCTGAATTCCATGCAGAGCATTTCCTTACTTGGGGTTAAGGAAAGAACAAATCATTTTATGAGGAGTTTCTAATACAAAATTTTTTTTACTGATTAGTGCTAATATGTTCGCTGCCTTGGGTTGTTTGTAAAAATAATAAAGGCGGAATACAAACAGACAAACAAATACAACTTATATTTGTTGATTTGTTATTAACTTATCTGAAAGAAAGAAACTGAATTGTGCCTTTGAAATTAAAATATTGTATTAAAGTATTTGGATTCTAAAATAATTTAGAATTAACAATTTCAATGAACACCGATTTCCATGATCATAAACTTTGAAATACATTTCATTACTTTTCAGGTTTATTAATAGCATTCCTTCACTGTTTTAAAAACTCTGTTACCATATCTTAAACCATGTGTTGGTGAGACCGGGATTATGTGTTTCATGGCATTTAAGCTCATTGGATAGAAATTTATTAAAATATAACCACTGAGAAATTCACAACTTCTGACATCCATAATAAGCCAAAATAGGCAGTCATCAACAGGCATGCAAAATTTAATAATGAGCTTTGCATGAGAGCTTATTGACCCCACTAATTGCATGCTTTTGTGTGCTGTGCTAAATGGTTTGCAGTTGGTGCACCTGGGTCCCAAAGGCTGGAAACATCTACAGTTCGGACATATTCCTGCTGAAATGCAATTTCCAGTGGGAATTGGCCAAGGCTGCAGGTAAGTTTAGAAACTAGGACAGAACAAGCACAGTCTTCACATTCCACAGAGGAGCCGGAAAATAATGGATAAAACCAGAAATTATTTGAAGTATAGGTAGTCCTTGACTACAATTGTTCATTTAGTGACCGTTTGAAATTACAACGACACTGAAAAAAGTGACTTATTTACTATTGCAGCATCCCCTGGTCACATGATCAAAATTCAAATGCTTGGCAACTGATTTCATATTGATGATCGTTGCAGTGTCCTGGGTCTTTGCAACCTTTGCAACAAGGAAAGTCAATAAGGAAGCCAGATTTACTTAAAAATCATGTTCCTAACTTAACAATTGAAGTGATTCACTTAACAACTGTGGCAAGACAAGTTGTCAAATGGGACAGCATTTACTTAACAATTGTCCCACTTAGCAACAAAAATTTTGGGCTCAATTGTGATTGTAAGCCGAGGACTACCGCTACCAAATTCAGTTATTTACCTTCATGTTGCTAAACTCAGACGTTTTTTTATCTATTACTGGGCATGGCTTAATCAACTTTATCTATTAATAATCTGTTTGGTCCATGTCTTCATGTTTAAGCAGGGCACAAAACTAGTTCTCCCTACATTTAATTTTCAAGAAACAATATTAAGGAAAAAAGAAAGCACTTCTCCTCCAACCAAGAAATTTTGTTGTATGACATGAGCCAGAAAATAATTGATGAAAATAATTGACTTTTTTAGTTCCAGCTTCATCCTTTGAATGGATAAAATAATGTTGGACAGCAAACAGTAGAAAGTATGGCTTAAAATGAGATATGGATTCCTGCCCGGCTGTGAAGCGCTCTGAATGTCTTTGAACAAGTTGTTCTCCTGAGCTTCTTGAAAGAAAAATGAAAGAAAGAAATTAAAAGAAAGAAAGAATAAAGAAATAAAATAAAGAAAATATACTAATAGTATGTGAGAGAATACTATATTTTAACTCAAATTACACAGAAAAGGATAGCTATTGAATGGCTCTAACAATATCAATAACAATAACAGTATCCTAGAGTGAAATGAAATCTTTTCAAAACATTTATTAAAAGGAAACTGTATTCAAAACCATTTTAATAATTATAACATTTGCACTAAAGATCTATTTTATGACATATCAATTACCACAGTAGAGCTTTTAGGCACCACCTTCTACTCCAGATTATTGGGAATGTTTTCTCCACACAGCAGGATACTGATCAGCTTGGTTACATGCTATAAGAGATGGAAGTGCCTGAAATGTCCACAAAATCTTCGTGGGTTATAATAACAAAGAGGAGGGAGCATTAGGAATGTGCTGAATAGAGGCAGGGAAGGTCTCTGTGGAAGTGAAGATGACAGCTGTTGGATAAAGATAGCAAACTTTATCCCTTCCTCCCCAAGGCAACATCAACACTGATATTGATAACAGAGACTAAAACAGACATGTCCTTGTTTATTGGGGATTCTAGATGCATCACCACCATTTATTTGCTTGTGCCTGCCATTTGTTCTGTGAGTTCTATGTTTAATCAGTAGAGAATCCATTCTGCCTCTTCAATAAAGACCTAGTGATGTAATGTGCCAGTGCCACTATTTTGAAAATTTCAAGTGAGGCAACCTTAATGGAATCTTGTAACTTGGCAGAGGAAAGAGATATCAACTACTCAAAAGATTCTCCCATGTGTTTTCGGTAATGTGGGTCGTTCACTTGAATTCATCCTTTGGGGATGCCTAGCCCTATCACCCTTTACAGCTGGCCCTACTGAATAGTTATTGAAGGTGCCATGTGAAAACCAGAGGTGGTATTCAGCAGGTTCTGACCAGTTCTGGAGAACTGATAGTGGAAATTTTGAGTAGTTCGGAGAACTGGCAAATACCACCTCTGACTGGAGATTTTACAGTATCTTTCCCCTGCCACGCCCACAGAACTGGTATTAAAAAAAATTGAATCCCACCACTGGTGAGAACATAAAGCTAAATAAGTTTTTGTTCAATATTCCTTTAAAATACTGCAGGTGAGCTCTTTCCAGGCAGGTGCCCTTTAAATATATTAGGACTGAACCTGAAATCTTGCAGTTTTAAAAATTGTGATCCTAATTCTACAGGAAAGTGCATAGATGCAGAAGGTGAAATGATTTTGTCAACAAACAGTACATATTTCAGGACAACCTTGGTTGCTGTTGTAAAGCAAAATTAGATTTCCAGTTGAGAATGAAAACAAATGCAGAACAAATTTCTCATAGTACAGTTTCCTTTCTTATCGAAGTTTAATTGTCCCATTTTTTCTGATCTTTTGCAGCACATTCCCACTATCTTTATGGTTATATGCTGGCTGCTTTCCGGGAGTAGGAGACTATGCCTGCTCCTTTAGCTCCAAAGAACAGAAGCTACTGGTCAATCATTTCAGGCCTCATGGCCAGCAGAACTTTCTTCCTCTTGCTTGTATACAACCCTCTGATCTCCTGTTTGGTATCCTTAAATCCCAATTAAATATTTTCCCTCAGCTTTAAAGATACCCTCATTTGAGAAAGAGAACAGGTTTCTCTGTCTCTAAGTCTGCACTATGTATGACACAATGATTTTGACATAGGTTTGGTAAGAAGTGGGTGCACCTTAATGCTGGTCTTCAGCAGTTCTTGCACCATTGTTTGCCTGTGCTACACTCTGCCATTATGCCTGAGAGCAGCCGAAGCTGCTTGTTCCTACTGTATAGTTTGGACCTAATCAGACAATCACCAAGAAACAAGGCAAATGAAGATGGGAAAGCCCAGCTCTGAACTCTTCCTCAGGTGCATTGGGCTTCTGCTGGACCTTCTCATCGCACCACAAGACCATGGACAACATAGGTCCTCAGTTAAGAAATACCTAGGCTAGAAACAAAATGGACTGGTGCTTGATGGAGAGAAGGGAGTGGTTGGTTACCAAGCAAGTTTTGTATGGGCTTTTCTTAGATCCCATGTTCATGTATAGAAGAAAATTAAACCCCATGCTGGGAAAGCAGAACATGTTCTTGGACATCTCTTTTGGCTATACCAGGAATACTCTTATCTTTTCCACATATAGACAGACAGAAAATTCCCTTTCCTTCTCTCTGCATCTACAGGTAGCCTGTGATCCCCACAAAATTTTAGCTGTTACTATTTCTCTCTCCTAGGGTAGGATCTGTTTGTCTCTTCATGATGCCTTTTGCCTTGTGTGCCCCCCTATTACTGATGTGGTATTTCTTGGTGGCTGGAATGCCATATATTCATACAGTGCTGTTTGAAAGTGCAATATCCAAGAGACTGTACAGTTGCAATGTCTTTTTTGGTGTACAACTTGCCTAATACAGTATTAAATATTTTTTTAATTTACAGAGTAAGTGATCCCTTTATATGAATAATCTCTTTCTTTTGTTATATTGGTACTGCATGGATTCCAAACCCTGCAAATAGGTCAGGAATGGGTGTATGTGTGTTCCAATAAATCTGATTTTAAAACAAGGCTGATTGATTCATACTTGTCTTCCACGTGAATGCAGAATCTCTCTTCAGAATCATATCACGAATGTAGTCAAACTAAAAGGTTTATCTCATTTACTTATTCTAGTTGGAAGATTTATTCTCACTATCTCTCTCCCCCTCCCTCCCTCCATCTCTCTCTTGATTTAGCTAGCTACTATAGCTATATAGCAGCTATCATCATAGTATGTAAAATTTATTTAATTGCCCATATTACTAATGTGACTCTGGGTAATGTACAATAAAACCAACAAAAACATCTTAATCAATAAAACTATTCAGATAAAATATAAATAAGATCAGAAACCAAAATCTCACATATAATATAATCATGTCACGAACTCTTTGATGGGCTCCCCAAACTTGTTGCAAAAAAAAATCTACCACACATGTGAAGACAACAATCAAGTTGGGGTTAATCTCACCTCAGGGGGAATCATGTTCCAAAGGATGAGTTCCACAGCAGGGAAGGCTAATCTCTGGGTCCTGTTAGATGGATAGCTTTAGCAGACAGGACCTGTAGCATGCCCCTCCTGCTGCACCTGGTGGGATGGGCATTGTGACTGAGGACAGACAGTCCCTTAAATGCTACGTGGGGCTTCCTGCAATTTCTCTGGCTGAGAAAGAGAATAAACATGGCTGTCATGGCTGGATACTGTTCATTATGCTGTTTTAAATTGGTCATATAAATAATACATGAGCGTTTTCCTTAAGCAACGAGTTATTCAGGCAAGATGAGCTCAGTGCTGGAAACACAAAACACCTCTGTTGGGTGACCCACACAGAACATTTTGTCTCTGTTGATGTGCTGGCTTCTTTTGTCAATTTCACAACTATGTGCTATTTTTGTTGTTTTTCAATATACACTGCAGACAAGGAGAGAATTGTATCCCGGACTGCTAATAGTTGACACATGTTTCTGAATTAATGTTGAAAGCACATTTTGCAACATTATTTTTCAGTGTCTAGCTTGCCTTTTTGGATTGAGTTTATTGAGTAAGAATATCCAATGTCCTGCCTTTTTTTTTCTTATGATTTAATGGCTAAAAATTATGCTGGCTATAGTATCTATATATCAATTTTAGCTTCAGGAAAAGAAATAAGAGAAATAACAACATATGTCTCCAACATGACTGCAATATTACATTTTAAAAAATGAATTGCTATTCACAGTATTTCCATGGCTTTTTCTGTTTAAGGGAAATATGGGCTCAGAGGATTGCACTGAAAATAAAATGACCTCATGTTTTTCAAATAGCCTCAGAGGATAGTATGTAGAGGTTTCAAATTAAGAATATAAACTTGACTATACACCTATATTTACACACCTATATTTATCTATTAGTTTTATATCCCACTTTTTCTTCAGGAATTCAAGGCAGCATACACAGGGGTGGGATTCTACCAGTTTGGACCAGTTCTATAGAACCGGTTGTTGGATTTTGTGCAGTTCAGAGAACTGGCAAATCGCGCCACTGGCTGCCCCCCCCCTCCTGTCGGATTTCTGCTTTCTAGCGAATCTAAATCGCTGTTGTACAGCTTTGCCTTTGCCCAGGAGGCTTCCCTGAGGCCCAGTCAGGGGTGGTATAGGCATTGGGGGGTGGGGGAGAAGTGGCCTGAGGGAAGAGCCGAACCTTCCTTAGGACTGAAGCTTCTATTTTTAAGTGCAGACTCAGGTAGCAGATTGCAGGAAGGTAGATCTGTAAGTGAATCTGTGATTCTAGACATCCTAGATCTGAATGAATGAAATATTCTTATTAAATACATTAAAAACTATGTTCATTACATAGTTAAATGTGCTGACAACAAAATCACACAAAAATTATCAATGGAAATCAAATTTAGCAACCCAT
>BHFT01053658.1:0-37599 GCA_004320025.1 Laticauda laticaudata
GACCAATAAACACAGACCAAGACTCCCAACCAATCAGGATGAAGAAAAAACCATTCTGGCACAGCAGTAGGCTAGCCACAAACTTAAAACTGAAACGGCTGTGAAAGTCTGACTCATAGATGAACACTATACAGAAGCCTGATGATAGCAGATGAGATTCTGCCAAAACGTAGCTACAACTTTAAAAGCACAACTGTAATGAAGTGGGAAAATGCCCGAACAAAGCTGAATACCATACATATAAATATATAAATACCCGCAAAAACTTAACATATGTATATATGTGTAAAATTTGAGAAAAGTTGTCAGTTTACCCTTCAGGCAGTGAGTAACCAAAACCATCCATCTCTTGCCTGTTCGCTTTTACTGCTATTACGCACAGAGCCACATGCTCCTGCTTAAAAATGACCCTAGGAAATTTAAAAATCAGACTTTGCAACCCAGCACAGAAAAAAGATCTGACACGTGATTATATTGCAAAATCACTTCAAAATGATGATAAAACTTCAGATCCTCTATGAATGTGTAAAATGGAAATTTTATTGGCAGATACTTCCCCCAAATGTCTTCATTTGTGTTAAATCTATATATGCAGCACTGTTTTTGAAATATTTCCATCCATTATGAACTCAGGTTACCTGGCCAAACATGATTAATTAAACTGAATAGCTAAAAGAAACTTACCTCCAACCAGGAGACCACAGTTGGCCCATCCCACTGAGCAAAGGGAATACCCTTTCTTCTAGCATCTTCCAAAAGTTCATGTCTGGAAAGGGAAACAATAATAAAACAATTCTTACTAACTGTGCATTCCTCCAGAAAACAAACAAAAACTGAAATTATATATAAACAGTTGACAATAAATTTAGCAAGCTGTCCCACAGAATGTCGCAACAGGAAACCTGCAATATGCAATTAATATCATTTGGTATTACTCTACCCTGAGCATATATTTTAAATTTACTGAGCAAAACTAGAAGCAGCTAGCAACAGCTTTCCAGTATGAATACTGATAGACATTTTGGCAACATGCTTCCTTCACACATCTCAGCTGTTCAACACCATATGCATTCTAGCATAAGACACAGTAATGAGCAGCTGACACCACAAAAGAAAATTGGTTCTATTCCTTGGCAAAATAGACTTAACAAGCCTCTTATCTAAATTTTAGTTGGAAGGTAGCAGCTATAGAGTTACATATGAGTGTAGAAGGGTGGTCTTTAGCATCAGGACCAGAGTCAACTTTCTGTAAGAATTATCATATTCTAGGAAGTGAGTGGGTTTTATTTTATTTTATTTTTATTTATTTATTTTGATTTGTCAATCATTTACAAGATAATACGTATAAGTACATACATAGCTATGAATAAATGAAACGGGTACATATAAGAAAAGTAAAAGAAACAATCGGACAGGGACGGTAGGCACATTGGTGCGCTTATGTACACCCCCTTCAGATCTCTAAGGAAAGGAGTGAGATCAATAGTAGACAGTCTAAGGTTAAAGTTTTTTGGGTTTGGAGAAGAAACCACAGAGTCAGGTAGAGTATTCCAGACACTGACCACTCTGTTGCTGAAGTTGTATTTTCTGCAATCAAATTTGGTGCAGTTAACCTTAAGTTTGTATCTATTGTGTGCTCTTGTGTTGTTATGTTTGAAGCTGAAGTATTCATTCACAGGTAAGTCATTGCAATGTATGATTTTATATACCATACTTAGATCAGACCAAAGACAGTGTAATTCAAGGTTAGGTCTTAGAATTTCAAGTCTGTGGGCATAAGGTATTTCTACAACGAGTAGAGGAGTGGAAAACTCTTCTGTGAAATATTTCTGGACTTTCTCAACTATTGCTAATATCAGATACGTAATGTGGGTTCCAGATGATGAGCTGTTTTCTAGTATTGGTCTAGCAAATGTTTGATGCTCTAGTTAGTAGTGTGATATTACAGAAAAAGCTACGTAGGATAGGTTAACAACTCTTAATTGCCTTTTGGCTATGTAATTACAGTGGCTCTAGCACTTAGTTCATTAGAGATGAGTATGTCAAGGTCTTTACAGAGTTGGATCATCAAACAAGTCTTAACTATTCAGCTTGTATTTTATTTCTGTTGTGTTTTTTTTTGCCAATATGTAGGACAGACCATTTATTTGTTGAGATTTTGAAGTTGCCATTTGTTTTTGACCATTCTGACACATAGTCAAGATCTTTCTGAAGGTAGCAGTGTTGTCTGTGATATTGAACAGCTTTACATCATCCAGCGAAGACAATGCAGTTGCTCTTAATGTGATTACAGAGGTCATTTTTGTTGTAGAGTATGAAAGAGTGGTCCTAGAACACTGCCTTGGGGGACACCACTGTTGGACAGGTACAGAATTTGATAGGACACTCCCAGTTTTGACAATTTGCTGTCTGTTTGATAGGAATGCTTCTATCCAGTTATGCAGTTGTCCAGAGATACCACAAGATTTTAATTTTAGGAGTAGTTTGTCGTGTACCACTGAATGAAAGGCTTTACAGAAGTCATTGTAGATTGCGTCGATTGTTTTGCCCTGATGTGAGTTGGTGTAGTCCATATGTTTTTGTAGTGTAAGAGTTTGCAGATTACAGGATGGTTTCCTTGAAACCAATTGTTTATTAGAGAGTAGGTTATTTGTCTCTAAGTGGAGGATAATGGATTGGTTAATAATTGATTCCATGACTTTATAGGTGACGCAGCATAAGGAGATGGTCTGTAATTTTCAACTAAGATGGGGTCTCACTTTTTGAAGATGGGGATACTGTGGTTTGTGACCATGGTTAGGCAAGGACTGGTCCTGAAAGATTTTTCAAAGATTATGCTTAGAGGTTCTGCTATGGCAGTGGATAGCTTTTTTAAGAAGGTGAGGCATATATTCCGTCTGTTCCAATAGATAGAGATGGTTTAGGTTGCGTCGTGCTTTTTCAACATTGTCTTCTGTAAATCAGATATTGTAAGTGTAAGTAAGATCATGCAGTTTTCTGTGGTTAGGCTAAAAAATATTGGACATGATCCATTGCCTGTTTACTAATACTGAGCCAAATAATGTAGTTAAAGATGTTTGGCTTTTAATGGTGTCGTCGTTGCACTCTTTTACCATTAGGTTCTATCAAGGTGGGATGACCTTGAGTCTTTTAGTATTGTTGTTTGCAAAATTGTAAAAAGCGCAGGTGGAACTGGTGCATAGATGGTTTTTCCTCTTGCCTTAATGTGATAATTGGTGCATTCAGTCTTTATCTGGTGGCATAAAGTTTTATATCGGCTTTATGAAATTGGGCAACGTGACCAGATTTGTTTTCTGCCAGAGTGATCTCTTTTTGGATGAAGTTTCCTTATTGTTATGAGTAATCTGTTTTTTTTTGTTTTGGGAGTTGTCATTGGTACATATAGTTTGATGACTCTTTTGATTCAAATAAAATATTTGTAATGGTCTTGCAACAGCATTGCATCTAGTGAATTAGAGACGCCAATCAAGGATGAGAGATATGTCATCTATAAGATCATAGTTGCCTTTTTGAAATTATAATTGGGGATTACATCATTGTGATTGATTTTGTGTGGGCGATGTTGAGGCAAAGTCAATCATATTGTGGTCATTGTTGAAAAGGGTTCTTTAGTTTGTATTCCGTAAATGAAATTCAAACTATTGCAGGAAGATGAGATCGAGGCAGTTGTTAAGTCTAAGTATGTACTAGTTGTGTCCAGTCCCAGATTTGTAAAGCATTGTAGAAGGTTGCATGTATGGGTTCAGTTGTACATTTGTTTAGGGTCCAGTTAATATGAGATGATCTGAAGTCACACAAGAAAGATAAAAAAGTGTGTGGGCAGGCATATTGCCCATGTAGTTGTGAATTTTAGCTAGTTACATGTTCATGTCATAATCAGGTGCTCTGTAACATAATAAGAATCGAAATATGATTCTAAGGATTGTTCACAGATTGATGGTCTCAGAAGAGAAAGCTCCTCGGTAACTTGGATGGTTTTATTGATGTAAGGATTTTATAGAAGATAGGCAACACCACCTCCTCCTACGAATTTCTCAAACACTGATCGGTAAACATGAAGTCTCTTACTGTGCTAATGGAATAATGGAGAGATCGTTGAGTCATGTTTCACAGACAAGTATGATGTCAAATTTAGCCATATTTAGTAAAAGGAGAAATTCAGGTATGTTATTCATAAGGTTTCTTGCATTGAGTTAGCTTGCATTTAAGGCCAGCTGTAGTTGGAATTGAGGTAGTTAGGGGTGTGCGTGCCTAGTCTTGGGTGATGGTGGATTGGGTTGTGGTTGAAGGTTAAAGCTGAGTTGCGGGTTGTGAAACTTACTTTTGATACAGTCAGCACGGTAGTCAATGTACAGATCCTTCTCTCCATTGTCTAGATGTTTTTTGAGTTCTGTGAGGAGTACATGGTATCGGGCACGTTGCTGTATGGTTAGGGTGCCAGATTTGATACTTGGACCATTGATTATAAAAAATCTAGGGAAATATTTTTTTTATTTTTAATTAAACCAGGTTTTGTTTTAACTGAATAGGCTCTTAGGAAGTTTCTGAAAGAGATATGTCTTGATCACTTGCCCAGATAGTGACAAGCAAGTCTATTCTGAAAAACTGTGAAAATCCTTTTATAACAGTTTCACAGTGTAGAGAAGAAAGCCTTTGACAGATAAGAATCAGGAAGCTTCATTTCTTCCTCTCTCTTGTTAAGCTGCCTGCCATCCATGATTATCTCCTTCTTTCTATTTATTTAATTAGTTTCTTTAAGAAACTTGAAAATGTTATGAAGTGTTTCTTTCAGGACAGTGAAACAGAATAGTTCTCACAAAGCAGTTACAATTTATTTCAGGGAAGAAATGAGCTTATTCTTGGATAATAATTCAGTCCAATCAATCTGAAAACTTGGGGTAAAATATTTCCCAAATATTCTGCAGTGACCCACAATTCATCAAGAGTATACCCAAATGAAGACATAAATTTCCACTAATTGCTACAATATTTATGAAGAAGTAAATACAACTTTCCTCACTTTTTTTTGAGTCGTCGATCTTTTTCTGCTTGTGCTCCTAGCTTGCCAAGACCAAGAGAGTCCTGTATGTTCATTTCTGAATCTGTTAGCAAAACTATGAAACATAATAGATGAAGAATTAAGACTAGATACTCCTCATAATATATAATAATACTACCTTTTTAAAAAAAACTTCAAAAATAAATACTAATTTATGCCTACTCAGGAAATTCAATTTGATATCAAGAAATTTTAACTGAGTAATTTAATCTGTCAAGAGTAGCAAGCTTTGCTTAATTTAATTTAAGCTTGAAGATGTGATATTTGACAGTAGCCATGAGAATCCAACAGTATAGACAAAAAGATTATTTTTAGACTACCACAACAATACACTAAATCTTAAGTATATGCAATTATAAAATTATCTCTCTTCCTCACCTAGTCTCACTTTCATCATGTATATTAGTAACCATGTTTTATTGTGGCGCGATAGACAGGATTATGAAAAAATTAAGGAAGAAAGGACTTAAACTGGGATGAAACCAACTTGTCCTGCATTTCATCTCAGTTTAGGTCCTTTCTTCCTTACATTTTTCATAATCCTGTCAATCCAGACTTTTCCACTTCTGCTGCTATGTCTTCCCTTCTGCTGGTCTCATTAAATTATTACTTTCAACATCCAGGTCTATGGCTCCTTGCCATCACTGTATTTACTAAAGCCTAATTAGGCTACTATCAGCTACTGATTCATTCCCATTCTTTGAAAGTGGGTTGAATGACAGAGCACCCAATGATGTACACACACACTAATTTACAGGATCCCCAAGACCTTATTTCCTGTTCTTGAAAGCTTCTGTGGATAATTCTGTATACCCCATGCTACATTGTCATTCACACTGACTGCTAAACTATGGCATGCTTTTGCAAATGTTTGTTATACCCCTAGTCCTTCCTTGCTTCAAAACTTTTCAATCCGCCACCAGTGCTCTAATCCAATAGTTTTTGTTCACAGCTTGCTATTCAATAATATATGCTAATTTAGGGAAACAGAAAGATAGATTATACTTATGAATAAGATTAGAAATAAGATTAGTGCTCACTTTCCAATACTGTATATTAAAAAGGATAAATATTTCTTGCTATTTCTCATATTCAGTCTAGAAATAAGGAGTGGAATCAATCATCCAGAAGGATATTGGGTATCTATTCAGTACAAATGTTCAGAGGATAGGTAGCTGTTTCAGTATGCTTTAATTTGGATTCATAAACTGATCAGGGGATTGGACTCATTGATATAAATGGCCTCTTCATCCTAATAAAAAACTTGAATGAATCAAGGGCATCCTTTGGCCAATTCCTCTGCTTCAGCTATTGTACTTTCAAGCTATGTCACTCCTTATCCATCCAGGAGTTCTATGGGATCAAGTCATTAGCTTTGTTCATTAGTTTGTTCATTGCTTCTGATAATTCATAGTTCAAATTCTAGATCCAATTACTGAAATCATATTGATAGGCCAATGGCTAACACTTTATTGATATAAGTGGGATATCAATTATCACATACATTTTGCATCAACATACATTTTGCAGCCCTGTATTATTTCTTTCTAAGACCTTGGATGAATCCTACAGCTATTATATTTTATTGTATTAAAATGTTCAACAATTGAATCAAATGAAAATATAAACCTGGAATTTGTAAAACTGAAGGAAACTGAAATTTAACTGCCATTCTCATTCTATTCTTATTGTTTTCATCATATTATTTTCTGCTCTTCTAAGGACGCAGAAAGACAAATGGTCAGCTTCCACGAAATTTGCGGAATTCCTTTATTTAGAAAAGGTGAAAAGAATCAATTACCTTGTCCAGTAGTGCCTTCTCTACTCAACTGGATTAAGCGCACTTTTTCTTTCTTTCCAAACAAGCGTCCAATTGAAGATTTGATGCCTTTCCTCTTGGAGCCTTTATGCAGTGAATCCTGGCTGCTATTACTGCTGCTGGGGTTACTTGCTTGATCCTCTAGAGAACTAAAAGGATAGAAAAGAAAAGTTCATGATGTCATTAAAAATAGGGAAGTTAAGGTCCTCCTCTTTGGATCAGCCTCATCTCCCCCCCCNTCAGCCTCATCCCCCCCCCCCACTCCCCCGGTTTTCAAAATACCCCCAGTTCTTCTCAGAGACCATATTTAGCTAATCTCTGTCTGTGGGAAAGGATAGCAGAGTAAAACATCTACAGAAAACACAACTGAGACGTGCATTTGAAATTCGCTCTGTGGAATATTAACAGCTGCATAAATCTTTCATATATGAAGAATTATTTAGTTAGAATAATTCAAATCCAGAAAAGAACCCCAATATTTTCTATTATAGACTATCATGCACTGAATGTTACATACTGTAATAAGGGTTCCATTAACAGATTTTTTATCCATCATCATTCTATCATTATTAAAGTATCAAAAAAAAAAGAAACTTCAGTGATTGTAACAACTGGAGAGGCATAAAATTGCTATCAGTCCTTAGATATGGAAAAGTTTTATGCCTTGTGTTGCTCAGGAGATTGGACCATCAAGTGAAGAGCATCTATGTGAAGAACAAACAGCATTCAGGAAAAGATGCTTCTGTAACAACCAGCTCCTGACCTTAAGAAATATCAGTGAACAGAGTTTAGAATTCCAGAAACCAATGGTAATTAATTTTATTGACTTCAAAAGGGCGTTTGACTCAATTCATTGAAAACCACTATGGAATATTGTAAACTCCTATGGTATTCCTCACCATTTTATCAACAGCTTTAAGAACCTGTATTATAACTCCAGCTATTGTGTACAAATGGAATCTGGCAACAATCTTCTTTAATATCAATATAGGAGTAAGACAGGGATGTATACTGTCACCATTCTTGTTTCTCCTCTCCATGTACTTTATTATGAATAAAGTGATAGAAAACCCCAGCTTTGGCATCCTATGGGCAACAGCCCATCTAATAGATTTGGATTTTGCAGATGACATTACAGTGCTTGGTGAAACAAAGGGGTGCTTGCAAGAAATGACCACTAGTTTAGATAATGAGTCCAACCAGATTAGCTAATATATAAATTATGAGCAGAACAAGTTCATGCAAATCAGAAGTGCTCAGGATAATATGCCTATAATAGTCCTTGGCCAGCTAGTTCCCTTCCCAGACATATGTACCTCTTGCCTTCATCTTGATTAAAAGCAGGATGTCCAAGTTTTTCCAGTCTGAGGCTCCTGGGTGAAGAAGGAGGAGAAGTCTCACATTTGATGGTCGTTTTATCTTCTCGACTCTCATCTCGACCAGCTGGTGACTGAACAGATAAGGTAAACTAAGACTTAAGACAGGAGATTCCTGTCTAAAAACTTTCCTCCAATCTTTACCATGCTTATCAGAAACTTGCTAATTAATTAAAGTGGAAGACAGGCATCAAGTATATCATGGGGATAACTGCTCACTGTAAGTCAAACAAAAAGATTGAATGGTCAAGTTATAATTATGACTGTTATTTGGAATAATATGAGGCAAAAGAGCCAATAGCAACAGGAAGGAGGAGGCAGACTGTGATGCATTAACAATATGGAGATAGTAATATGCAGCAACAGGACAGGAGCCTCTGACTTACCATCATTTAAACAGCAATTCATCTATTTCTATTTTAGATTTGTATGAATCATACACAAAGTAGTACTCTATGGACATAAGGATTATTCTTGAAATAACAATCACTAATACTTTTTGTCAGATGGGATTTTTATAATTTGCTACCTAAACCAAGAATGTGGGACCCTCTCATCAGGACTGGAAAAAGTGCCCTGCAGAACCTGCCTATTCAAAATCATCAGAAGTACAGTTTAAGGAGCACTGCTTATGTAAGTGAAAATTATAGAAAAGTGACAAAAATATAGGAGATATATCAATACACCACACTGTTTTGCAGTGTGGTCTTGAACAAAGCCACTGTTACTGCCTCATAAAAATATGTTCACAATTCTCACTCAGAAATTTCTGAACTACCACTGGTAAATCAGCAAAGAAACAGAGTTTGACACTGCAAGTAAAATTATTTAAGCACCCAGGAACAAAGAGCAAAGAGCTTTCCATAAGAGAAATAAATTATAAGCCCCTGGCAGAGAAAAACTACTTCTAAGATAGGAACTGGCCACAAACCAATTTATTTTGAGCATGGAATCATCAGGTTTTTCGAGCTGAAATATATTCTCTATTTACAACCTAAGAGTTGCAGTATTCTCTAATTTGTTGTTTATGGGATGTGATATAGTTATGGGAAATTTGAAGTGTGTGCTTTTTATTGTCCACCTGTTCTTATTATTGTCCACCTATAGAATCTTATCCTTCAATTATTTTAATATCTAAATATATTTACTTTAAAGCTTTCTGTCTAATTTACTTTTTTAACACACTTCCTACTATGTTACATAATTAGGTGCATCTTGAATGTCTGCATTTGGGACTTTTGGATTTCAAAATTTAGAATAGAATAGAATAACAGAGTTGGAAGGGATCTTGGAGGTCTTCTAGTCCAACCCCCTGCTTAGGCAAGAAACCCTACACCACTTCAGACAAATGGTTATCCAGTCTCTTCTTAAAAACTTCCAGTGTTGGAGCATTCACAACTTCTGGAGACAAGTTGTTATACTGGTTAATTGTTCTAATTATCAGGAAATTTCTCCTTAGTTCTAAATTGCTTCTCTCCTTGATTAGTTTCCACCCATTAGTTTACTTACTAACTTGTTTAATGTATACCCTGCCTTTCTATGCTAGTAAATGCTCAAGATGACTTTACTAGAAGCATACATGAACAAATCAAATACATACATCTATTCACACTGATAGGAGATGCACTCTTGGAAAAAGTGTGATATTGTAAACATTCTAACAATTTACAAATAAGGACAGATACATGGATTCTATATAAGTTCATATAACTACTAATTATATGAACCCATTATATATAAATAAACTACTGCTTACAACCTCTTAGCAGCAGTCTGTTATGATCTGAATGGCTTGAAGTGAAGACATGAGCTCTCAGCAACAAAACTTAATTTGGAAAAGATTTGCAATATTTATAGCTCTATATTTATGGTAGACCATTTATATCTATATGTAGGACAAAGAAAACCACTTATAAGACTAGAGCTATACAGTATGGTAAAATTTTATCTGCAGCTGAGAATGACACATTTTCAAATAATAGCTAGAGTAAACATTGCTTTATTCTTTAAAATATTTTCAGCATAACTTTATTATTCGGAAGGCTACAATTGCAATGTTTTAACTTAGACTATGTTGGTTTAAGATGACAAAATACAGGTACAGAAAAGGAGCAAGTATATAAATCTACAAAGAAAAGCAAAGAAAGGGACAGACTCACAAGTAGTTTCCTCCGGTGTTTCCTCAAATCACTTGGCTGTCAAAAGATTGACATAAAAACAGTAAAAGTTAGCTCAAAATTACCCTCGGGAGCAAATGGCACACTGTTCAATACAACTGGGACTAGAGAGGGATAAAGAAACTATGAGCAACAGCCATGGTGGAGGATTTTGTCAAGAGAAAAAAAATTGGCATTGTAATAATAGACTAAATAGCTTTAGATATTAAATAGAAACAAATAGAAACAAATTAGAAATGCCAAAGGCCTTAATGGTTGGGCAATGCAGCTGACCGTTATAGGACATAATGGCAACATTGTAGAGAGCATAGCATACCACCCAAAATCCCAATTCCCAGCAGAACACACTTTTTATTATTTATTCAACTCTTACCAGGGTCATACTGCATATCCGATCAAGGTCCTGAGCTGTGCTGCGAGAGGTGAGTTTTGGAGTAGAACGTCCACTGATAGGAGGAGATGAACTTGCCAGAGACAAGGCAGTTAAAGATGTGGGGATGGATGCTCTCTTGCGTAACTGTGTCAGATTCAGGGCTTCCATGCTACCACTGGTGACACGGCTCTCTAACTGTTCAGCCCGTAGCTCAGTTGATTCTTTCTCCTCTTGGATCATTCTAGACCAGATCATAATTTAATCTCAGCTGGGATCTTACTATTTTTCATAAGGAGGGACAGATAGAAGCATTCAAGATATGTATGTTAAACACAACTCTAGTTCACAGAGCAATTCGGTATCGCATACTTATGTACTGGAACCATCTAAGTAGTTAGGTTTACTTGGGTTTATTCAAACAAATACAAGAGCTCATTTTTTAAAATAATATTTTGAAATATTTATCCATACAACCTAAAACTGTTCTGATGCACTCCTTATTTATAGTACACATTTTCAATCTCAGAATCCAAAATGCTAGGAAATTCAACTTTTTTTTTAATAGCTCAAAATTGTGATGTGGTCAAATGACTCCATACATTGAACCTCCTTGTATTTTAATCTATGGCTAAATTTTATTTCCTGAAAAATCATCAGTATAACTTTATTACTACATTAGTGTAATGTAATTTCCATTACAAAATTAAAACTGTCATATGATTTGTTTTCTGTATGTCATTGAAGATATTAGGCGATGAATCAGATTTGTCATTAGTTTAAAAAAAGCACTCTTGCAGACAGCAGAACCAAAAAATGTTTGTAATGAACTTTCAACCATGAGGTTGAGGTGGTGACAGAAATAAAATTGCTCATTAACTTCTACCTGACTTGGTAGTTGATTCATCTGGGATAAGGTGTATTTGGTATCATTTTTGTTCACATTTATTGTTTTTATGTTTGTATCTCTACACTCCACAAGGACTCATGACTATTAACAATTAAAACTAACATTCATTCATGAAACAATCAGTAATTGTGGACTATTCTCCATCATGCTCTAACTGTCCTCTTGGAACAACCCATGGGTCCAAGGCAACTGAACTAAGAACTCATCCAGACAATCATTTTTATTTATTTCATTTGGTATCATCAAACTCTATCACCTCATAATATAAGAAAGAAAATAAAATACAATTCAAAAACACCATCACTAAAGAACAACAACAAAGAAATAAAAACAAAGAAAACATGAGATGGTAAATCCAGCAAACAACAGAACTCAGGTGGCTGGGGTGAGTTCTGTTGTCTGGATTTATCCTTTTGTCCAAGGCCAGATTTTCAAGGCCCTCCAAAATGCGATTAGAATGGGATGCACCCAGAATGCATTTACTATCTCTCCCTACTACCTACTCATATTTAATATTCTTTCTTCCAGTTTCCGGGGTAGTACAAAAGTATGCCAGCCTAATTAGCTTTTTTCCATGAGCCAATCTCTTTTCCTTTATAATTATGCTGGTAAACAATGCTCCCTTTACAGGCTGAATATGGAACACTTCCTCCCCCACCAAAGTTTCTGCTCTACCTGTTGAATAGGGAAAGCAACCATCAATCGGTCTCCTCAACACTGTGATCCAATGGAATTGGATCATAGGAACCTATCAAGAAAAAAACAGGCCCTCTTCTTTAAGTTTACCATCTTTAAGTCGCCTAAATAATTGATGGCCAGCAGAAACATAGGTTGTTACCTGGGCTAGATCTAAACACCTGTGTAGCACTGTTCTGGGAGTATATGTGCAAGTGTATGTATATGTGCATACGTATGTCAAAGAACTCCAAGAAACCAGCTGACAAGTCAATGGCATGGTGAAAAAAGCAGAATGGAATACAGAAATAATCTCAACTGAAACCTGTTCTGTTGCACTCATAACAACATAACTTTTTCTTACAATTAGCTGTGAAGATCACTGTACAATACTTCTCCCAATGCACTCAAATACACACACACTTACATATTTTTCACCCAAGTACTCAGCAGGTCTAGCACTATTTTACAAGAATGGTGAATACAGGAATTTATGTAAGAGCTGGTTTGCATTTCAGAAAGCACCAGCCAGGCATGATGCAGGCAGCTGCCTGTGGAAACCAGTTGTCATGTCAACCAAGTTACACAAACCAACTGGCCATGGAGGGTTATTCTCAGCAGGCGTACAGAATAGCATATATACCAACAGCTGAAAGCATCCAGTAAGAGCTGGGCAGGTCCTAGTTCCTGGCTAAGCATCACCACAGCTATTGCCAATATGACTGTATAATGAGGCCTGCTGCCAAACACACACACACCACTTAGGGTGGGACTTCCAGGTTCTTTTAAGTGGTGGCCCCTCAACCTTCTCTGACAATCTACTATACTCTTCACAGCCCTGATGATATCTTTTCACTTTATTGACACTAACCATTTTTCCCCAAAGAAATCTCTCTGGTGCTGAATTACTTGGGAATAGGTAAATGGAGACCTCCTCTCAGCCTCCCTCCCTCTCTTCCTTTTTGTATCTTTAGCAAAAAGAAGACATATGCTTTTGAGAATGAGTGTTGCAGGACTTATGGCTGAGCCCCAGCAGGAATACACAATATACATAGACAGATATGAACATAGACAGGACAAATTAATAAAATACAGCAACAACACACACCTTAAACAGTTTTCCATAAAATATCTCCTCTTGGTTTGCTCCTCCCACAACATTTTTTGAGCAAAGGAAGAAATTTAAACTACACATTTAATACCTCTTCATATATTACAGAAAGTATAGATTTTACATTATGTTACCCAGATCGCGTTCTACAGAAAGATGATATTAAAGATAAATAAATGTGCTATTTCTGGGAGGGTGCAGTCCAATGAAACTGTTCATATATTTTCTCACACACATTTCATTATCGCTCACAGAATTCCTTATCATCTACACGTAAACATTTGGAAGTATCAATCCAGATAATGTCTTCCTAATTTATTTCTTGGAGACCAGTCACACACTTTTGCATTTGATCCTTGAACACATACATAAACAACTAAAATATACAGAATATATACACCTGCTGTAGATACCTAATCTCCTCATTGATGGCATCCAGTTGTTCCTGCAGCATCATGGCAAGAGTCTGGGCATCAGAATGACCACTGGGAGACAACATATCCATGGAGCTGAAGACTGTCTCTTGGTCATCCTCATCAACATCAGAAATCTCCGGGTCACTATCAAAACTGTGAGCTGAAGTACTCAGGATGCCACTTGTTGGACCATGCTCCCAATCCTGGACATAAAAAATCACAAGGTATCCCACATAAGATGCAATTCTCACATAATTGCAATTTCGCCATCTTGCTGAAATATCTGTTTGAGATAACAGATTTTTATGTATGTAATTTAAATGATTCCAGTGTTTCAGCTAAGCAAACAAGAAAATTCTGCTGAGAACAGAGCCTTCAGAAGATAGATTTCGTTCTTTGAAAATCTCCTGCATTTGAAAGTAATGCACAACATATAGTGCAGGCCTTCATCTTGTTGCCAAGCAAAAGAACAAGCCTGTGCCAGAGATGTAATTTTGACATTACTCATTCCCTAATGTATCTATCTCTCCTTAGACTTATGAACTTGGTTTGACTGCTTGTTAAGAATTTTTGCCTCCAAAAGTTGTGCGTTCTCCAACACTAAAGGTTTTTTAAGAAGGGACTGGATAACCATTTGTCTGAAATGGCATAGGGTTTCCTGCCTGAGCAGGGATTGGACTAGAAGACCTCCAAGATCCCGTCCAACTCTGCTATTCTGTTAAAGGAATAGTCACGTACACAGACACAAAGTCTAGAAAGAAACAAAAAAAGGGAGTGGGGGAATTGATAGTTCTTCAATGCTTCAGATTTTGAAGTACAGGTTGGGGCACAGATTCTGGCTTAGAAAACAGCTGTATTTTACTCATAATAAGGTAACTATATTGTGCAACATTAATTTTAGTGGTTTAAGTCAGCAACCCCCAACCTTTTGTGCACCAGGGACTGGTTCCAAGGAGAGAGGTTTTTCCATGGACTAGAGAGGGTATGATTTCACATGCTATGCTTGTTTGCGCTGCTCAGTTTCTGGCATGCCATGGACCCAGCAGCATAAAACTCTGATGCAAAATGCATAAACCACTTAACATAGCATAAAATAGTATTTATAATGCTACAGATATACAAACAGAAAAACAATAGTCCTCAGCAATTTAGACAAGAAAATATTGAATTAGCAAGTTAGCAAGCAGATTACTTTGACTTTCAGTTGACTAAACCAAGAATCTCAGTTCTTAAAATCATGAGTTTAGATTCTGGGTCAGCAATTTCATCCATTCCAGATGTTCCAGATTGCTTATCTTACAACCTGAGAAGCTAGAAGCCATCTCAGGGCTGACACTGGACTTATGGTTCCCCAGACTTATGGTTGGGAGGACTTCAATCTGGCTTCCCTGGATTTGGCCTCAAAAGCAGTATAGGAATTTATGGCCATTATGAAGGCTATGGATTATCTTAGATCATGTCAGGTCTGACTCGAGACAGTGGTTACAGATCAGATTTGATCTTCTTATTGGAGCAATGGAAACACAATCTGTCATTTTACCCAAAGTGAGTAATATGTATTTGAGCATATTGCTGAACCCCGAATAATAATTTAAATATGTATACATGGCTAGCTCAAAACTCCAACATGGCGGATGAAAATAATTCCAAAATAAAACACAAGAAAATAAATAGCAACACCACATCCCAAACAAGTATTGAAATACAAAAGCTAAGAGCTTTCTTTGTTTTCCAAATTTCACAGTATGGCAAAGATCCTTTGAAATTTCATCTTACCACCTTCTTCTGTATAAGCCCATCCCATAAGTACGGTCCTGGCCACCATCCAATGAAGTAGCCTTTCTGCACAACAGGGAGTCTCTTTCCTTTAGAAGGGTTTAGGTTTGCAGCTGTCACTGCCAAGCGAAAGGCCATTGTGCCCCCCACACTACTTTAAAAGCACAAGACAGCTGTTGCAGCTGTTGCCAACACAAAGATTTTACGGTGCACTCCAAGATGCAGGCGTAACTGGAGCTTTCCCCTAGAGATTTGTTTGCAGCAAGGCAAACATCAGGAGTTTTACCTTGGAGGCTTCTTCCTGCAGAGCCACATAACGGCTCTTTGGTGTCCGATGAAGACTAGAAGGTGTTGCAAAGGGGTCCGTGGATGGATGGACCATAGTACTCAGAGGATATCTGAGATCAGGAGTACTTCCAACAAGGGACCTATTAAAAATTAAAATGAAAAAAAAAAGTACTTTTAAGAAATAGTGGAAGTTGTATTGATTTAAAGCTTAGCTTTCCATAGAGAAATCCTAGATTTAAATATATCTAATACAGTTTTTCTTACCTTCTATCATTATCCTAAAATACAGACATATTGCCAGAGATTATACATTGAAAATCACAGGATAAGATGGGTTCCTTATTTATTCTGGCTGGTGAGAAAATTTGGGGCAAATAAACATTTCTAGAGCAGTTGTAACTATGCTATAGATATTCTTACACAAAGATAGCCATGATGAGTGTGTCCAATCACAATCTCACTCACATACCAAAGAGCAATTAAAAATCAGACTATTTTGTTATCTATGAATGTTTTGTTTTAATTCAGAGCAGCATTGATCGGATCTTTCAGGAGCATAGTTAGCAGTTTCCAGGATGCTACCTAGTGGGTTACTGAAAAACATCTGCAAGCAAACAACAAAGCTCGGGAAGCAACAAGAACTCCAAGTAAAATTCTTGAAATAGTGAAGACCTTCTGGAAGCTAGTAGACCATCTCTGTATAGCACATCTGGCAGAAAAATTGAACTTCTCAAGTGTTTCCTGGAACATTCTGTCCCAAGAAGGTAAATTTTATCTCAATTTTATGGGTAGATCAAGTCTTTTTGGAAATAGAGATTAAACTTAAAATTGGTGCTTTGCCTTGCAGCATCCCAGCTTCCCATTGGGTATTTTTTAATCAAAAGACTTATTTAAAATAAAATAAGGTAGGGGAAGATGCTGGGCAAATACTGAGGAAAATGTTCAGCAGATATGTCCTTTGGTTTCCCAAGGCCTTATCAAAGACTAAGCCAACAATAATACAAAAATTTTCTAAAAAACAACCAAACCACTAAATACATTTATAAGCAAATAAGCATCCTTTGTAGAAAAACTTAGCTTACATTACCATAATCTAGATATATTGAACATAGACTTAGATAATGGGGGCTAAACCAATATCTCCAAGACCAAGTCCTGAAACACAAATAGTCAGGGTGACTCAGAAAAAGAGTTTTTAAAATAAATAAATATAAGAATAAATGTATTTATAAATTTATTCTTATAAATTTATAAGAACAAAACCTTCCTTTCTTCCTCCCTCCCTTCTTTTTACGTTAAATTTTTGTTTAACAACAATAGAGTATGTAATGTACAGTATGTAGAAACACATTTATTTCCTTCTTGTAAGAAGCTATACAACACTGCTCAAAGCTTGCTTTATTTTTGCTCTTATTATTTATTTGCTCTTATTGTTAATCCTTTTTGTTTTATTTAAACCAGAGGGGTATTTTCAAAAAAGATATCACCTATGATGGCACAAAAAACTACTGAAGTTAAACAATTACTGCTCTATTAAGCATTAGTAAAAGATACTGAGCAAGTATGTTAAGTTGGTTTTATGATGTAAAAAGCATATAGGTAAGTATTTAATTTCTGATTTCCTCTTTCTATGAGTCCAATCAATTTTGCAATTACTGATGATTTAAACTTTAGAATCCATAGTCTAGAAACATAAGCTATTTTGGATAAGATAAAGAGAAAAAAATGAAGAAATTTCCAGAGAAAGCAACTATTTCTCAATAAATTAAGCTTTCAAAACAACAGTTATCTATGTTAACAGTAAAAGAAATGAAAATGAATTATGTAAATTTTAAAAAATGAGTTTGCAAATAAATCAGTAAATGGCTGAAATAGAAATTATGAAAAGAAAACGATACTGAAATTACAAGAGTGGGATACTATATTAATGGACAATGCAATCAGACAAAATTTCATCAATACTATTCCAATTTTTATAAAAGCAGTGACATCTCTCTAAGAAAATAGATGAATATCTAAAGAATCAAAATTTACTAAGGATTAAAGAGGAACAGAGACAGGTTATGAATGGACTTATAACAAAAAAGAAAATTTTGGAAGCTTTAAAAAAATTAAACCAGGAAGAGTGCCTACAGTCTAGACCATGGGGGATTATCAGGTTTTATTATACATGATTTAAGGATTTTACAACCTTTACAAAACACAGTGAATTCTATATTGCAGGAGGAAAGATGTTGGAGAGTTGGAAAGAGGTCAACAGTAGAACTAATATTTAAAGAGGGACAAGTTTTGACTTGAAGAAGAAACTGTAGGCTGATAATTTTAAGAGTGAAAACAATTTTGCAAGCATGAGGATCAATGGGATTTTTTTAAATCTAAAAGATAGTTAAAAGACAATGTTTAGAAATGCATTAGGTATTTCGGAATATTTGGAACAATATAATGAAAAATAAGTCACACTGACTTTCATAGATGCAGAGGAGACCTTTGATTATTTGAACTGGCTTTCTTGTTCAATATGTTGGAATATATTAATTTTGAACATTATGAAGAGGGGGAAATCAATTTACATTTTGCAGAAAATACAAATAATTGTTAATGGATATCTAACAAAACCATGTAAAATATTAAAAGGAATAAAAGCAGGTTGCACACTGTCTCCTCTCTTATTTTGGTTCTTGAAATATTGAATAGAGATATAACACAAGATTGGAAGATTGTGGGAGTAAAGATTTTAAAAGACACTTACAAGTTAAGAATTTTTGCAGATTACTTGATTTTGAAAGATCCTTTAAAGGAAATTGAAATATTAATGGACTATTTTTAAAAAATTGCTACATTAGCATGATTCAAGATTGACAAACAGAAGATAAATATATTAACAAATAGAATAACAAGTAGAATTGTTGAATAAAATAGGTTTCAAAATCAAGAAGGTAAAATGTCTGAGTATCACTGTGACAGATATGAACTATAAGATTTCAAAATAACTATGTTAAAGTATGGAATGGTTCAATGGATAAGTTAAAATAGGAGAAATTACAACTATCATTGTTGGCGGAATTTCTATGATAAAAATGAAAGTTTTGTCTGGAATGATGCTTTTGTTTCAGACAATATCTGATTTGACAATTGATGCTCCATTTAAACATGGCTGAAGGATATATCTATATTTGTTTGCTGGGAGGAAAACATGACTTCAATATAAGGTGTTACAAAATACAAAGGAAAGGAGGATTGGATCTACCTGATTTTAAATTATATTTTGCAGCTTGCTGTTTAGTTTTGATGAAATAATGGGTATTGCTGAAAAAAAGAAGGCTCTTGGAGTTAGAGGGACACAACCTAACATTTGGGTTGCATGAATATTTATGGTATGATAAAGTCCAGGTTAATTTAGATTTTAAAAATGATTATGTTAGGCATGCCCTACGGAGAATATGGAATAGATACAAATCCAGATTGTGACAGGACATATCTCTGTGGATCTCAGCACAAGATTAATTTTATAGATGAGAAATAATAGGGAAAGAGAAATCATGAGATAATAGAATTTTATCAAAGGTAATGTATTGTAAATAAACTGAAGGGAAGAACTAGCAGCAGTGGGATATAGTTGTTAATTTTTATTTATTTGTCATATTTTAAAACTCCTATCAAAACGGAATAGATTCAATTAAGTAGGGGAAATTAACTGAATTACCAGCTTGGAGAATATATATAGAGAAGGAGCATTACATAGGCTTCCAGAGGAAGCATATTTTAGAGCATGGAGCCACTACTGAGAGAGGGAGAGGGGGAGAGGGAGCGGAGTGGGAACAGAAGGGAGGGAGGGAGGGAGAGGGAGAGAGAGAGAGAGAGATCTAATGATATGTAAATGTAATAAATAAATATGCAAATGTAACAAGAATGTAACATGTAAGTTCTTTAAGGTAAAAGTGGGCATAAAAATAAGATAAAAATAATCGAAGATTTAAAGAATTTGTACCTGAATATCAAAAGAAATTCAGAAATATCTTGAATATTAAATAATAGGCTGCCATTGATAATACTTAAAATTCAACCCAGGCCTAGAAAATCCATAGAGTGTGCCAAAGGATTTCAGTGATTTAAAAACATACTTGAAATGTACTGTCTAAAAATGATATTTATTTTTAAATAATGTATATGTACATGTTTAAAATTAATGATTCCCATGATATAACTGAAGTCTTCCGTTCTCTTTTAAATGTTTATCTGTTAAGCTTGTCATATGCCACATTAAACTCCCTCCCAGGCCAGCAACCACTCTCTCATCACAAGGCATATTTCTGAGAGCCTCATTTCATTCTGGAGAGAATAAAATCAAAAGGAAAAGCAACAGCTGTAATCTGTACTGGATACAAGACTTTTCAGCCCTACCAACTGGCTTCTTCTTACATGTGACTTCCAACTTCACGCTCTGCCAATACCTGACATGGAACCTTTTATAACATTCGATAGTAAGTCTCATCACATGAAACACAACAATTTTTTTTTTTAAATGTTCTACTTTATTTTGCATCACATACAGGTTTTGTTACATTACTACAAGCAAAATAGGAAATCTCAGTGCTGAACAGTTGGGGACTTGTGAGGATGTGTTTGAAAACAGGGATGCTAAATGCACAGTTTGCTCAGCATGGAATGGATGAACATCAAAACTGAGAGTTCTTTTGGTGTTTTTATTTCAATTTTATAAAGTTTGTATAGCTATTAAAATAACTTTGCATAAGTCTCCAAAGATAATCAGTTGAAGTTAGAAAATTTGGTAAATACTATTCAAACAACTGTTGGATATGGGACATTCTAAAATACTCATTCATTTCTATGGGAAATACGTTTTAGAAAGGCATCTGTCTTTTTTGCTGTCCCTTGCTACAAAATTTACTTATTTGGAACTGTGGTTCTTCATCGGATCATCCATCCATTCACAGATATGAGATCTGAATCTACACAGAAGCCTACTAGATTATTCTCTAGCTGGGATTTTTTATGGGAAGTCTATTCCATTGGGCATATCTAACAACATGATTCCCACTGTTTCTTCAATTTTCCCAAGGCAAACTCAACAGTTCTAGAAACAAAGCAGTCACAACAATAAGCATCTATACAGACAAAGGTGAATGGGTTATGTGTATGCAAAATGACAATACAAAGAACACAATCACAGGTGAGCAATCTTTTTTTTTCATCATGCTTTCTTCACAACACATATAAAAGTGAGTATCAAGTGTACCTGAGACAGCGTGCAGTACTTCAGGTGAGGTTAAAGACAGCACAATTCTGGCAACTTGCTTATGCTTGGACATCAACTTACAACCAAAATTGAGCCCAAAATTTCTGTTGCTAATTGAGACATTTGTTAAGTGAATTTTGCTCCATTTTAGGGCCTTTCATGCTACAGTAGTTAAGTGAAATGCTGCAGTTGGTAAAATTAGTAATATGGTTTTTCAGTGAATCTGGCTTTCCCATAGACTTTGCTTATCAGAAAGGTGATCACATGACCCCTGTGATACTGCAACCGTCATAACTGTGAGTCAGCTGCCAAGTGTCTGAATTTTGATCACATGAGCATGGGGATGCCGCAACTGTCATAAGTATGAAAAACAGCTTTAATAATTTTTTTCAGTGCCATTGTAACTTTGAATGGTCACTAAAATGAACTGCTATAAGTCAAAGATTACTTGTATTATGCAGCTGACCGCTAATCAGAGCACATGGCTACTCTGAACAGGTCTTGGGGAAGTCACTCTTTAGAACAGTAATGCAGAAGTTGAAAGTGCTTTTATGGAATGTGAAACGGATTAATTGGAAAAATCCTTGTAATCTGTCTCACATTTAACTTGCATCTGCACAGCCAACCCATTTGCTCTCCCTCCCCATGGCAGCAAGACAGTTAGATTCCTCTAATTGTATTAATGCTACAAGTTTTTCAGCTATAGGCTTTTTTCAGGATTGAGAGGCTTTGAGACCATACAAAGCAATTTCAACTGTAGCTGTGTGATAGAACATTACCACATTGATTGTGGATGGCTCTTTTTGGTCTGGTATAAATTGAAGTTGAGAGTTCTGAGATCATAGGAGTGGATTCCAGTTTGAACAGTCCTGATCCACACACCTTAGTGTGAAGAAGAAGAAGAAAAAGGAAGCAGTAACCAGCCCAGTGCCAGGTCAGAACAGAAAAAGAGACAGAGAATGAATGCTAGTATTAAATAGCAGGTAGCTGTTGGGAGGAGCGACTGGAAAGGGCTATAGGAGTGCTTCTATTGGTGAAGTGTAATTTACTCCCCTACCCATTCTGGTAGAGGTTTTGGACAGATGGAGGATCCATATTTGAAATGGTCTCTATACAGAGACCAAAATAAACCAAAAATAATTAAAAAGTGAAGAACCAAAAATAATTATTAACCGGGAAGAAGAAAAGAGAAGATCAATTCCTATTTTCAAAACTGTATCTGTGCTACCCCATAATCAACTATCCAACCAAGGGAAACTTAATTGGGAGATATTTGTCTCCTTTTTCCTCCAATTAGAAATGAGGGGAGGGGGGTGTCAATGTTACTTCAACCAGGAATTAATCAGACAAAAACCTTAGACAGAAATAATATTCTTTAGACCACAATGACTAAACATACAGAGAAGCATTTCATACATTTTGCTAAAAAACAAACAGCAAACTTACAAAAATGTTGTACATTTTCTTTTTCAATAAAGCAACAGTGCACATTTTTTTTTCTTCAGGCAGAGGATCTCATAATATACTGTCTCTACAACCGATGAATTGGAGTCTGATTTGGTAAGGTAGCATCAAGAATGGTTAAAGCAATCAGGTACAAAGTGAAATATACATACAGTAGTTGACAATCCAGATAATAATTTCAATAATTTTAATTACACTGAAGTAATATACTCATATGAATTATAAATGGCATGAGAAAAAGAGTTCAGTACACTAAACAGAGATAAATCCTATTCCTATTTGCAGCAACATTGTAAAATAAAAACTAAACAAAGCAATTGCATTTATGTGTTTGGCTGCTTTACTTAATTTGTTGGCCTGTTATATAAATGCACCCTCTACTGGATCCCAAAATTACAGCAACTATCCAGATTTTAAGATAAGAATAAAATTTCTCTAACTAAAGATGACCTTATAATGACTACATGGGAAAATTCACCATTCAATTTATTTTCTTATTTAAAATATGCAAAAAGTTCTCCCTTCTTTCTTGTAGGATTTATTTTTCTTTTAAATAACCAGTCTAACCACTCTCCTTGAAATTTCCTGGTGATCTTCCTGTTGAGATATAATGACACTCAGTTCTACACAGATAGCTGACAAGCCAATTTCACCTTCTTTTAAATTTTATTAGACTTATTTTGCAACAGGAAAATGCAGAAGAATGTCAAACACCTTCCTGGAACATACAACAAGATATAAAGTCGTTATTGTAAATCTACTTTAATAGTCTAATATCCCTCCCCCAAGAGAAATCTTTTTGTATTTCTGTGTCTCTTGAAGTTATCCACACTCTACTGACACCACCCTTCTTGTCAAGTATTATTTGGCTACATAAAGGAGATATGCTAAAAGTATTTGTTGTTAATATACAAGTTACTTCATAATTTCATAAAAGTTTCACATGGTTTTCAAATCTCAAACCTGGCTCCCAAATGAATGGCATCTATAATATCCTTCTTACATAAAAGAATATTCTCACTAATAATCAGGCTTAAAAAATAATTATACTGAAAGAAAGGAAAAAATAACTATTTATTTTCCTTATCTGATAATCAGGATAACATATCCTTCTTCTATCCTGAATGGAATGCTATCTTAAACCAAATCAGACTCCAATTCATAAGAACAACAGCTTTTCCTTCAGGGTTTCAAGTAAGAGCCTCTTCCAGGTGCCAGGAGTCAGTCTGAGTTGCAAACTATACACTTTGTCATTGAAAAAAAATAGCACTTTTCTGCCAGTAAATGAATCATCATGAGGTTGACCTCCTTGTTGTGTTCCAAAGAGTTTGAGAGGTGCTTAAGAGGACATGACTAGTTTACTGGCATTGTGTTCTTTGATGTGCTGTCCCTGAACCCAGTCCTTCCCCTCTGCCCATAATAATTATTTTGGGGAAAGTGAGTTTTTCTTCCCACCTTGAAACAGAAAAGTACACAAAGAAATAAAATTATGAATTATTCCTTTGTTCTCTCAAGTATGCAAGATTCTAGTCGTGATTTTTAAAAAAACCTATGAGTTCAGAACTTACCAATAAAATCCAAAAGTACAAGAGACTATTACAAAATGCATGCTGCTATGAAGCAACCACTAAATAAGTGGAAAATATGGATTTGAACTGCCTTATATAAAGACAATTTGTGATTCAGTTGAATCCAGGTAGCCTTTTTACTTCTGAGACACAAAAATAATACAGCATCTATCACAATAACTATGGACGTAATAAAGGGGAACAGTCTCTATTGAATAACAAGTTTTTTTCCAAGTTTGAATGAACACAACTGTTTCTGATCTTTTAATTCAGTGTGAAAAACTCAAAAAGATGCAAGAAACTTCCTACAGGTTTTTCAGCAGACTTAATTATTATTCTAGAAAGAATCTTAGGTAAAGTTGTTCCTCACAAAAGTATTCAAGAGATTAATTTCTGAAAGCGTTGATAAAACAAAAAAACAAATTACTGTTCTCACCTGGTATGTATACTGTCAAGTAAAGGTCCACTTCTTGCCTTTAACTGGTCAATTTCTAGTCTCAACCTATCAATTTCATCAGACAGTCTCCTCTGTTCAGAATGAAAGCAGAAATTGTTTCTCTACAATCTCTAGTCAATTATAATTAACCTTCAAATGAATGCATTTGTGAAGTTAAAATGCAAACAAGCAAATAACAATGAAACAAAGCAAGAAATAGAAAAATATTAGTACAAAAAGACAAGATAGAAGGGACATTTCTGAAGTGCTATCCCAAAAAGCTGAGACTCTGCTAGAAAATATTATTTCACAGAAGAATCTATAACTATGGTAACAGAATAAATCTCATATATGTGACCTGTTTATCTAAATTTGTATTAAATGTAAGCCTAAGCAATATATTTTGTAGATTACGACTTTGTACTTAATTTACCTATGGTTCATTTTCATATGTATGGCAGTTGGAATTATGGTTTTCTAATCAGAAAAACATTAGGTGCTTCATTATACAACAGTTACATTCCCTGTTGTTTATTACTATGTAAACTATTAGCCATGTCAGTATGATTATTTAATATCTATCTTTTGAAGACCTCAAAAGTAATTCTGATAAATATGTCTGGTACTTCTTACACAAGTAATAGCATTTACCTTGTCATGCTGCTGCTCTTCAATCTGTTTTTGAGTATTTTCCAATTCTTGCAACAATGTGTTCTTAAAAACCAAAAGATGAATAGTTAGAAACATATGGGGTCTGAGATAAGATCGTAGAAGTTATGCCCATCAAAATAAATTATTTATTTTATCATAATTATTAAAACAAATAATTAATAAGGTACAAGACTTATAATAACATTAGTTACACTAAAAGGAACAATATCACAGAAAAAAAATTACACATAACAGACATTGAAGAAAAGATGATTCTTCTTAGATTATCATAGACATGGCCAAAGAGTAAAAATCTCTCTTTTCCCTGCCTGATCCCAATTCAGTCCTACTTCCATTATTTTACTTAATTACTTGTCAAACTCTTATAGGGCAGAATAACCATAGGACAAATGGAAAAATTGTAAATATTTAATGAAAATGGACCAGAAATCTTTTCCATGGTACTGTACAGGAATAATATTTGTCAGTTATAATAGAGCTGTAGCAATTACACATCATTTATAATGTATAATTCTTTGTTTATCTTCATGAATTGCGAGAAAAATTATTGGAAAAAACCTGCAGTACACATTTTCAAATATAATCTGAAAGTGAAGTATTTTTGGGTTTTTAAGTATATTTAATAGCATCAGTGAAGTTATCAGGGAGGGGGATGCCAAAACCATTTAAACTTTGCGGTGTCAAATATAAAACAAGAAGTTTCATAAAACTTGACAGCATTTGAAGATAATTATTTCTTAGAGGGGCAACAACTGGATTTTCATTCCAGAAAGGACTCCCTGAATTTACAAAATATCATTTACGTATGGAAGTAATGCAGTTAAAATGATATTGTTATTCAGCACTGATATAAATGAAAAAAGTAAGTAGTAATGGCACAAGAATGCCATTACATTTAGGCTCATTCACTAGAGAGGAGGATTTTGTTGTAAATGGTACTGATTGCCATTCTTCTTTGTGATCCTTGAAGATGGCACTCCCTGAGCAAAGAAATGTGAAGACAGCCTGGTCCACCAGATCTAACTGGATGGACAGATACTACTGTTAGTTGTGCAGATACTTTCAGGGTGACAACCTTCAATTGCACCCAGAACTGAACTGGCTACAATGCAGCTTGCCTAGTAATGGGTGAATCAAGATACATCTGTAATGATTATTTTGTAATCATGTGCATATTTATTTAGTAGGACTACCTCTTCACAAAAGCCAACCAATTTGCATTTAATCAAAAGTACCTTTCTTGCCCATTAACTCTCAACTGCATCTCAAGCAACCTAAATCTGGCTTTTTGATAGTGTATATGTGTCACACACATACATATATATGCACAGAGAAAGACATGATAAGTTTCTCCAAAATTCAAGATGTGAATGTGGCTCGATGAACTAAAGGGATTTCAAAAACAATTTAAAAGCCAGAATTCTATTCCATATTTATTGCAGCAGCAATTTAAATCATACTTTCATAGTTCATAATTCATAAGAACAAAGAGAAAAATCCCAGAAAGAAGTCAAAGTCTTATAAAAACCAAGGCAGCAAAGAATCAACCACTCTAGCCAACCTACTCCTGTGCTCAAATGCACGGCAGCACTAATACATTTCTAATATCCCTTCTACATAAATCACTGGCTTGGAAAACAGCTGCTACACTTACTACAAGTAGTTCTTGACTTTGTGAAAAATTGAGCCCAAAATTTCTGTTGTTAAGTGAGACATTTGCTAAGTGAGTTTTGTCCCATTTTATGATCTTTCTTGCCATAATTGTTCAGTGGATCACTGTGGTTGATGAGTTAGTAACCTGGTTGTTAAGTGAATCTGGCTTTCCCGTTGACTTTGTTTGTCAGAAGGTTGCAAAAGGTGATCGCATAATCTTGGGATACAGCAACGGTCACAAGTATGATCCAGCTGCCAAGCATCTGAATTTTGATCACACGATCATGAGGATGCTGCAAAGGCTGTAACTGTGAAAAATTGTCAAAAGTCACATTTTTCAGTGCCATTGTAACTTTGAATGGTCACTAAATGAACTGCTGTAAGTCAAGGACTACTTGTATTCAAAACATCAGTGATATGACCCATCAAATGTCTTAGCTTCTTTTTTTAAGGTGGATTTTTGAGGTTCCAGTACCATCTTGTTATCAGTAAAATTAATCTTCCTATTTGAATATAAATAATAAAAAGATCTGCACTATACCTTTTCTTCAAGGGCTGACATTCTTTCTTTAAGATGAAGCTGAAGTCTTTCATTGGATTCACTCAGCAACCTGTCCACAGTATCAGAGAGTCTCTTGTTATGTTCCTCATTCATTTTCTCCCGTTGACGGGCCTGGGGGATATATCAAGATCAGCCAAATATTCCCAAGCAGTTTGCTCTGAGACTGCATTAAAATTAACCTTAATGATTCAAGAAAACAGAAATTACTATTTCACTATAACTAGCCCATTATAATGTAAGAAAATATTTACAACAATGTCAAGGTCCTTTTATTGACTGGAAAATGCTAAAAGAGAACTACCCACTTATTTTAGTTACTCTTCATAGGATTTAGCCCAAAGCCTCTTAACATGATTGTGTTTTTCTTTACTCCCTTCCCAGTTCTTCAGTATCCATCTTGTATAACGGCAATCAAAACTAGATGCAGCATTCCATATGCAATCTGACTAGGTCATCATAGACCAGAAGTAACCTGTGTCACGATCTCAATATTATTGACTCAGGCCAAGACTGCAACTTCTGTTTGCTCATGCTTTCTTTATCTGTGGTGCACACCCTACAGGACAACCAGATCTTTCTCCTGAGTACTACTATTAACTTGAGTTCAGCTTTTCTTGTACCTGTGCATCTGGGTGTTTTTTTCCTTAAATGCAGAACCTTGCAGTTATTGCCATTGAACAGCATTTTGCTGGATAGGGCCCAAAGTTGAAATCTATCAAGATCCCTTTGAACCCTTAAGCTATTTTCTGTGTTGTTAGCAGCCCTCCTAGCTTTGTGTCACTTGCAAATTTGACAAGTATTGCCTGTATCTTTTCTTCTAAATTATTTATAAAAATGTTGTTCCTTTCTAAGTTCTTGCAAACCCCTGCTTGATTATCTTTTCTTTTTAGGATTTTCCCAAGTACCAATGACAAACTGAGTGGTCCACTTTTCCCTTTCTTTAAAACAGGGAAATCATGCTAACTCTACTCAGTCTTCAGACCTGCATTCTATATGAAGGGCCTTAACATGACATCTCAGGAGTAAGACAGATCACTTTGATCAGAGGTAGAAACAGGGAAAGGGGAATGCAGAAATAGGGTTCAGACAGAAAAGTCATCATAGATGGGACCATCTGATATTATAACATTAAATTAAATCAAGAAGTGAAGCTAATTATTTAGATAACTATACCTAACACAACTATACTACATTTGCATATAGTAAACATGAAGTTGAAGTGATTTCTTCTATTGCTTCAGTGCCACAGATTTAACTACATTTTAACAACCTGTCACTGAACCATATCATAAGAGTGTGACTGAAGATGTAAAACAACCATATGGGATCCCAAAGGTACTTTTTCAAGAGGCAACTGGACTTTCTGTTTTTTCTTTGAAGCTGTCTGCAAGGAATATAAATCCTTCCATTCCCCATTATCCAGTCAGAGCTGAAGAAGCTTCTTGCATGCAAAGTGAAACATCTTCAAAGAAAAACAAGAAAGCCTGGTTTCCTCTTTAAAAAACACCTTTGGGACAGCCATGACCTGGATGGCTGAGAATCTCCATAGACAACCAGGTGGGATATTCTTTCTCAAGAATATCCATGTGATACCATATCTGTAAAAAAACTCAACACATTAATATCATAGAAGAAAACATAACAAGTAACACAAGTTACCGTTTTCAATTTGACAATATTCTGACCTGAAATAAAATAAAGCTACATTCTCTAGAGAAAAGAACTTACCCTTCCCAGTTCTTGGTTCTTCTCCTCCAACTGAGTTTCTAGTTGCCGCAGTCGTTCTTCAATACTACCATGCCTTTCTTCAGCCTATATAGAAAAAGACATTCTCTAAAATGGTGGTTCCCAATCTCCTCAAGCAATGAATCTGAATCTGAACCTGAATCCCACCAAAGTAAAAACAAAACACTGGCTTTTTAAAGAATATTTCTATATTTATAAGTCTTCTGTTATTGGTTGTTGTTTTAACTACATGAAAAATTGTTCTTAACAATAATTTATACAATTATAATTGTAAAACAAACTGATAATACTTTCATTTTAGCCTGCGGTTATATTTTAGTGATTAGTGTCTCAAGTAAAAAAAATCTAATATTTACTTTCATTAGAGTAAGACATTGTGATCGTATTCTGAGACTCTCTTTATTGTACTCCAGTGATATCTGTTTCAGTCCAGATATAATTTCTGCACAACCCTAATCTAGCAACTACTGAAATGTATACTTCACTGATGACTCAAAAGATTAATCTTTCTCCAATAAACAGCTTCTGTTTGCTCATTTCATTAGCGCTGGCAACTAGAAGTTGGGAAGACCATAATGCTAAAACAGGAAATGGATTGGTTGTCTTTCTGTTAGTCTCTTTCATCTTCTCCCATGCATTGATTTAAATAACAGGTAGCTCTCAGTGTATGACCACAATTGAGCCTAAACTTTCTGATGTTAAACAAGATGATTATAAAGTGAATTTTGTTCCATTTTATGACTTTTCTTGCCATAAGTGAATCACTGCAGCATTAAGTTGTTGTTAAGTGAATCTGGCTTCCCCATTGATTTGCTTCTCAGAAGATTGCAAAAGGTTTAAACATGACCTTGAGACACTGCAACTGTCATAAATATGAGTCAGTTGCCACGCATCTGAATTTTGATCACATGACCTTGGTGAGGCTACAACAATTGTAAATATGAAAAATGGTCATTAGTTACTTTTTGCAGTGCCTTTGTAACTTCAAACAGTCTCTAAATGAACTGTTGTAAGTTGAGGACTACCTGTAAATTAATCATATCCTTTTCAGGGGCTACCTGTATACCATCAATGGTACAAACATTACCTGTTACAAAACACTGCTCAAAGGAATTAACAAATCAGCTGTGGAAATGCGGGTTGCTAAAAATGGAGAAGACTTGTTCTTATATACAGTGTTGACAAACCTTTTCGCACCAAGCACCAAAATGGGAGTGCATATACGCGCGGGGCAGCACCGGAAACCGAAGAGCAGCTCCCTGGCACATGCGTGCAGGAGTGTTGGAAAGAGAGCTTCTGGTTTTTGGTGCATGCATGCATGCCAGCCAGCTAGTCTTTGCACGCACATGCATGCCAAAAACCAGAAAACCAGGTGGCCAGGAAACTGGAAGCTCAGATTCCCAGCACACAAATGTGTGCTGGAAAGCTGCTCTCCCAGTTTCTGGAGCTCCTGCGCATGCGAAGACCAGCTGGCATGCACGCCAGAACTTGGAAAAGCAACAGGAAATGGCCCTCCATGCCATTTCCGGCATGCATGCCATAGGTTTGCCATCACGGTTATATAAGTTTACATTTATATACCATATAGGTTTAACTAAGCATCTGGTGTATAACCAATGTGAATTTACTCTTGTAAAATATTTGGAAAGGCAGCAAATTATTCTCTGAGAGATTCTCTCTCAACCTCAGGGCACAGACATGAGTTCCTTGTTGAATTCATTACTTTATGGTTAGAAAGCTATTTGAACCTCACAGCACATATTTCTTGGCTAGTTCTGGTTTATATCAAGCTTGTAAATATATTTCATTCAAGAAGTATATAAAATGCTCCCATCTGATTCCTTAAATGCATCTATGTACAAATAACAGACTTAATAGCAGTACCATAGTCTTGGTAAATGGATCTTAATCCCAAAACTAAAATAAACACGCAAAGTATCTGACAATTTAATGGGATAAAGCATCCTTGGACAGCAGTTACTGCCCTGTGTAATTCTGTGTGCATTAAATAGCAAAGCCCCTAGTATAATCCACTGAAAGGTTGAGCACAATCAATCTTACCTAAATACCAGCGTAGGAGGCAGCTATACACAAATTGAATATAAACTGGATTTCTCAATCAGTTCCAAAATTATAACTCAAAATAACTCAATCCAGTGCTTCAGAGCTATTCAGAGCCTCATCATTTCTGATTTGGATAGCATCAACTATTTGAATCATATTAGAGCTTAACTGTACATCGCTAGTAACTACTTCTTAGGATAATTATGTCCCTAAGAGAACTTTTTGATAGTACAATTGATGATGCTGAGCTTTTCACTTTTTCTTTAAAAAGTCAGTTTTTAGAAGACAAACAAGTAGGTTCATGACCTTTTCCCAACTTGTTTTCCATCCCAAGAAAGTCATATGGCCTGGACAGATGCCAAACCATCAAATATCCTAGGTTTTATTGAAAGCTCATTGCAGTCCTGTCTACTTGCCTTGGTAAGAGCTGCTATTCTTTGAGCTAGCTCAGCTTCCACCTCAGGCAAAGTCTCAGCTTTCCTCATTGTCTGCTGTAGTTTCTGCTCCGCCAGCTCCAGAAGCTCCTGAAGATGCCTGGCCTTTTCTTCACACTGTGGAATGATGCAGAATGGCAGCAATGTATACCAGGAGCCAGAAATGCTAAAGATATTTCCAAACAATGCCAGAGCTCTGTACTCTAATGCATGTATTCCAACCAGAATCAGTTTTCATTACACATGCTTTTGATTCTGATTTTTAAAAAGCTGAATATCAACATTTACTGCTACAGGATTGTAGAATATTTACATTATGTTAATTAGAACATATTTTATACCTGTATAAAATGTTCTGAATTGAAACACTCTGACTCCAAAATGCCTCTATTCTAACTATGTAAGACAATTATTTAAAAAGAAAAATAGACTGTTTTGAGCATTTTACATCATTGAACCTGAAACAATGTTTTGTCTTTGAAACAGAAATGTTCCCAGCTTAAAACATCTCTAAAATGCTCAAAATGGAATGTTTTGACTCAGAATATTTCAAAATCAAAACATTTTACACAGCCTTACTAATTTTATATATTATAAAGTTTCTTCATAAATATTTTATTGGATTTATTTGTCACTCAGAAAGTTTTCATAATGGAAGTTTATTGAATATCTTCCCAAATAAATAAATAAAATCTTAAGCACAGCAGGAAATCTATACAAATATTTTAAAATTGCAGTCTTGTATTTTAACACTCTGAATATTAAACCACTAAGGCCAGTGGTGGTATTCAGCAGGTTCTGACCAGTTCTGGAGAACCAGTAGTGGAAATTTTGAGCAGTTCAAAGAACCGGCAAATACCACCTCTGACTGGCTCTGCCCCCATCTATTCTCTGCCTCCCGAGTCCCAGATGATTGGCTGGATCTTCTTTTGTTGCCCTGCACAGAAGAATGAAGCTGGAAAGCAGGTTAGTGTGTTGGGGTGGGAATGGAGATTTTACAGTATCCTTCCTCTGCCACACCCACCCACACAGAACTGGCAGTAAAAATTTTTGAATCCCATCACTGACTAAGGTAAATGGATTTGGGACCTGTACAAAACCAAATTTAATATTAGGTATTGCTTGGAACCAGTACATAAAGATTGGGTTCTCCTACATGAATCAACATAATACGCCATTTTTTAATTGTTCCACACTTTCAATTGCGATGCCCTATTTGTGAAAAGACTGCATGGTACCCTAATTTAACAGCCAAAAAATTGCTGGCAAAGACAAGGCTTTGAACATTTTTTACTCAAAGAAGGTTGCCTGTTAATTTTAACTGTCTTTACATTTAAACATTATTTTGAAATTCTGTAGTTTTATTACAGGTTTATGTGCAAGAATAGCCAAGAGCAATCATTCACTTGAACAGCGGGTACAGTACTAGTCATGAAGGCTAAGTAGTAGTGCTTCTGGGAAAGAATCATCTCAACAAAAAGAGTATCAAGGAAGAAAGTTCTACTAAGGAGCCAAAATGGGCCTTCAAAAATAGAGCACATCATTCATGAAGCTCTCTATCAGACTGACATGGGCATTTCATTTGCCGTGACATTTAAACCCCATTACCTGACGATGGAGAGAGTCTTTATTGGCAAGCTCATTCTCCAACTTGTCATTAAGGTCATGAATGGAAGTTGCTTCTCTCTGGGCTGCCAGATAGCGTTTCTCTAGGGTGGTTATTCTCTCCTCCATGTCTTCTTTTTGTGCCAAAGCCTGGGAAAGGAAATATTAACAATGCAGGTTTACTTCTACAATAGAGTGTAAGATAGTCTCGTTCCACTGTAAACCAGATTCATTTTCCCACTGTTGTAATTGGAAGATGGGCAACAAGGGCTAGAAAACTCCATCACAGTTAAATCCTCTGATACCTGACAGCAAATTATATTCTACACATCATTTGCAGCTGTAGAATATCTGTACAATACTGACTGGTGCCTTTCACAATCTGTCAAATGTATTATCATAATGGCTTCAAGAATCAGAGAGAGATTAACAAAGAAGAGGTGCTGGTAGGGAAAAAAATGTAACCTGGATTTTCAAGAACTTGCACTAAATATATAAGAAACCTGCCGAGCTTTTTCAAGAATTTTAACAGAATATTCTAAACTAAATTATCTTTCTGGAAGGATTTAGAATAATTTTATCATTTATTACTACATAACTAAACCCATTTCTTTAGGTACTTCAATAAACTCAGGATTCAGTCTAAGTAGAAAAACTTAATTATTTTAAATTGATTTTAGAAGAGGGTTTTTTGTATGTCATCATTTTCACAACTGGAATTTAGCACCCTGACCTCTCGTAGGTCCCTCTGGTACTTGCTGCTCATTTCTTCAGATTTGATGAGGTCTCTCCTGGCTGTGCTTAGATCTTCTTCAAGCTCAGCAACACTGGCAGCCAGACTGGCTAACCGTTCTTTAGCTTGTGCTAGTTCAAAGTTTTGTTTCTCTAGAAGCTCCTGCAATTCCACAATCTGACTTGCCCCATCATCTGGGTGTATAGAGCCATTAGGGAGTCTCTGTCAAGTAATATAGAAAAAGATGCCAACTTTTCATATCAATAGAGAATAGATAAATTAGAACAAGTGTCATTGTATGTTTTTAAAATCTACTCAATAAGACAAGTGCCAGGGTATCAATAATTCTTTTTATGTATAAACCACATAATAAGGTGGGTTTTTTCTTCCATTCAATTGTGTCTGATTCTCAGAGGCTGCCTAAACAAGTTCCTGCAGTGTTCTTGGCAAGGTTTTCAAGGTTTGCCATTGCCTACTTCCTAGGGCTGCAAGAAAGACTGTCCCATTAGGGTCACCCCAATGATTTTGTCCTAAGATAAAACTAGAACTCACAGTTTCCTGGTTTCTAGAGTGCTTCCTTAACCACTACACTCTACATAAGTGTATAGCTCTGCACAATATACCTTTTGAAAATAAGATGTCTTAAATCAGATGAAATCTTAGAACATGGGTGTCAAACTCGCCTTGTCACATTGCTGTCACATGATGTTTCGTGATGTTTTCCCCCTTCGTGGAGCTGGGGTGGGCATGGCCTGCATGTGATGCAACCAGCCCGTAGGCTGGCAGTTTGACACCCCTGTCTTAGAATAACTGGAAAACTGTTCAATCAGTCTATTTCAAAATTTTAGAAACAGCAAAGAAAACACAAAATTTGCCTAAAGGCTGAGGAGTTCCATGGAGCATAATTGTCTGACTCAGAATTGCAGACATACGGTATTTCAATTGTATCTTGGCTATTATCCAATTCCCAGAAAATTGCCCCTTACCTTCCAAAGAACTTTTTGTCCAGATTCTTTGCCCTCAGTCCTTTTTTCATCTTCCCCTACAGGTGCTTCCCTTTGGGAAGATCCTTGCTGAAGAGCATTTACCTGGAAAATACATATTCAGTAGAACTAACAATTCTCATAAACATGAAAAAAAATGCAAAGCATTTCTATAGAACAAGAGATTTAGAATACTTCTAACAGTAAAACTGATATTTTAACAGCTTTCAAAGGAGGCACACCTACTTTTCACTCATGACAAATTATTGGAAAGAAAAAGCCACATCTAATAAATTATTTTGTTCAGTTTAAACTTCATTATATAATAAAAGCATGCACGTATTTAACTAATCTTATTCATTACATTGCTGCCATCTGTTCTGTCATTTTCTCTTTTTTTCTTTCCTTCCTTGGATATGACATTGTCTAGATATTATTTATTTTATTTGCACTCCATCTGTATTATTATTACAAATAACTCAAGGTGGCAAATTTATCAAACACACCTTCTTCCTCCTATTTTCCCCACAACAACAACCTTGAGGGGAAGTTTGGGCTGAGAGACAGTGACTGGCCCAAAGACATCCAGCTGGCTTTCATGGCGAAGGTGGGACTTCAGCTCATGGTCTCCTGCTTTCTAGCCTAGAGCCTTAACCACTAGACCAAACTGGCTCTCTGTTACAATAAAGACAGACCACTTTGCATTTTACACTGGGCTTTGTTGTTCTATGTGCTTGTGGTAAACAGAACTGACAAATTATTTGAGAAACATTCCTTTGAAATCTGGGATAGAAAATGAAATGTATATTTACTTGCTGGTGGGCACTGGACAGCTGTTCTTCTAGTGTTGCTACTCGTTCCAGTGCTGCTCTTAGGCGTTCTCTTACCTGGAAATAGAGAGTTTTCTTGCAATTTATTGGACTAAGGTGCCAGATTTACGAACACCTGGCACCCGAAACTCCATTTCATAACACAAACAATTAAATGAGATCGCTCTCCTCTCAAATTATTTGCCAGAAGGGTGTAGAACTGTCAGCAATAGGAGCCTGGATCTCATTTAAATAACAGAATGCTCTTGCAGGAGACTACGTTCTTTCATATAATGACTTGGTCTGCATGTGGAAAGAGTACTCTCTGTAAGCATAAACAGAAGATGATTTCAGAAAGTTGTCTACATTAGTATTTTTCAACTTCAGGAACTTTAACATGTTTGGACCAACTCCCAGAATCATCTAGTCAGCATTCTGTAAATTGAAATACAAAACTGAATTAGAGTGGAAGCGGACTGCTGAAATAGCCCTTGAGAATAGCGCTTGTACAAATTCAGTTTTGACAGTAGCTTCCTGGACTGTAAAGCAATAATATTTGAGAATTTTCTTCAAAGGGCAAAACCTTTTAATATGGAAACCATTTAGTGGAAGGATCAAAAGATACAAGAGAGTTCTAAAGAAGTGCTGAGCCAAAGCAATACTAGAGATCAACACAACTTTGTTACTTAAAAAGATTATGAGATAAAAACAGATGGCTTTATTAAAGCTAACCTTTCTCCAGCAAAACCAACCACTTTGTAAGTCTCACCTTCTCATCCAATGCTTTATGATGTTCAAATAAAGACTTCAGGGCCTTCAGAACTTCAACCTCACTGGAGACACCTGACGGAGACTGAGCTTGCCGCTTCACTACTGTCATCCTCAGAGAGCGTTCATGTCTTGAGACCAGGCACTCCAAGTGCTCCAACAAAAGCTGAAAATTAAACAGCAGCTCCAGTTATTCTTTATGTAAGTTACCGTAAGCAAGATGAAGCCTTTGGTCCTTGATTTGAACAATTACCAGCTTTAACTGCAAAGGCATTTTCTGCACCAGAAATATAGACATCAGACTAAGGCTGAATCTTAAAATCTAATAGGTAAGATTTTATGTATAAAAATAAATTAATAAACATACATACATTGAGAGATTGTTCACAGGAAATATAGCAGAGGAAGAGATAGGTAAGCTTTTATAAACTGTCCTTGGATTAATTCAGAAATTATTCTATTGTTGTTTAAAAATGTTTATTATAAGATGATTTATTAGATTGGAGTTCCCAAAATGGGAGTTGTAATGCTGTAAGATGGTTACAATCTACCAGGAACAGGTTTTTTTAAAAAAAGTTGATCAAGTTTGAACAGGCAAAGTGGGAGCAGTAAAATTCATTCATACATTGTCTTGGCAAGCTTACTTTGGTCTTGTGCAGCCAAAACTGAGACAAAAGCCCAATCTGAGTTTTGAGAGACGACTAAACCCCTGAGTCTAGCCATCTGTCGAAATCATTTGCCAATCATAACAGCACTATGTCTGGCAAATGGTTTCCTGCTAAAGCCCCTGTCACACAGCACCAACGGATGGAAAGAGGATGGAAAACGGAGAGAAACACTTGCCATC
>BHFT01053659.1:0-21347 GCA_004320025.1 Laticauda laticaudata
AAGGCTACACAGATCTATACCTTGAATAAAGAGCTGAAGTTATGCTGGTCTCCTGTCTCCTGATTTCCCGCGCTTCCACACTGACCACAACCTGTATCAACCAGCAGAGCCAGTCAATATTTTTGATATATTTTTAAATGTTCAGTTGACTGAGTTTCATGTTTAACAAATAAAAGAGATAACAACAATAACAATTATAAGGGAAAGGGATAAATGATGATATACATTCGATAATTAAGAAATCTTGTTGTGTTGCTATGACTTTTTTTTTACTTCAAGAGAGAACTCTCTGTACTATGTCACATACAACCGAAAATCATGCTTAATTTAACTATTGCTTACTGGGTAAATACAAAACACTGATCTAGACTTTTTTTTTTTGTACTTTCAAGTCAGTGTTGACTCTTGGCAACTGCCTGGAGTCCCTGCAGTTTTCTTGGCAAGATTTCAGGAGTGGTTTGCCCTTGCCTCCTTCCTACGGCTAAGAGAGAAGTCCTTGGTCCAAGGTCAGCCATCTGTCTAAGGAGAGATTACAATTCAAGGCCCAAAGCTTTAACCATTACAAACTGGGTCTCTTTAGTTCCAGAAACTAGCCAATCTCAATAAAAGACAATATATATAGCTCAGGGTTGAACTGTGGAGTCTCTTCATTACCCAGTCTGGTAACAAAATGCCTGCAAGCAAACAATCAAGCTCTGAGAACATCAAATCACCACAACCATTCTCATTTTACTCGACAATGTTTTGCAAACCTGATTATTGAGAAAGCAAGGAAAGAGTACAAAGAGGAACAGTGGGGGTTAGACAAAGACTACAAGCCTGCAAAACACCTAAATATTTCATTGTCTCCAGCCTCCTCTAAGTCAGATGTCCTTCAAATGTGCTGTAATCGCCAATCACTATCATCCATAGTGTTGCTGGTGGGGAATCATGGGAGGCTTCCAAGACTGAAAAAGTGCATTTATATAAACCAGTTGTGGTCTTCAGCATTTTCCCCCTCCTCTTGCTTCTAGCTTACATTGTGTGGAAAAAAAACTTCACATTCACATAGTAAAGTCATACATAGCCTATGGAGTGTACAAATAGTTGAATTAAAGAAAAACAAAATTGGAAAGACTTGTCACTGTCTACATCACAGTGTCAGTTCCATATGTATCATTGTGAGCGTCTCATTCTGGGACATGTTTCTTTTCTTTGCTATATGAGTCTGAGTCTTTTCTTGCTCAATGTAATACCCAGAAGGTGCTCTTCTTAATGGAGCCTTTCGGGATGAATCTCGGGTAGGGATTCTATGGCTGTCTGTATTGCTGAATAACAACTCTCTCCACTCTAATGGGCCATGCTGGCTAGAGTTGCTAGGAATCATGGTTTAGTAATCTCTGGAAGGCCACAGGCTCTCTCTGTTCCTTCTTTTAAAAATAACATACATTTTTTAAAGTGTCAACATAATTCAATGCATTCCATTTTTGTAGCTACTCAGATTGTTGGATGAACAGGCACAAAAACAGCCAGGGAAGAGATTGAAGCCTGGGAAATGGGTCCTTCGTCAGTCACAGGAATGCTGACTTACCACTAGCTTATCAAATACTTAGGATGTGTGTGCTTGGCAGCACAGGGAAACAACAGCCAATGACTTAATAGCCAGCCATCAATACCCCAATCAGCAACTAAAAAGCCACACACAAGACAGCCATATAAATATCACACACAGAATAGCCCAGAACACACACTCTGCTAAAGAGAAGTTCCCTGAAGATGGGCTGCAGCATGAGTGCGAAAGCTTAGAAGATTAAACCCGTTTCTTATGACCGACCCAGATTGGATCCTTCAACATCATCCTGGGACAGTATATTTGCTTTTATTTGTGTTAACATAATGTCATCCATAAATCTGTTCTTGGCGGTGAAGGGAATTGTTGCTGCCTTGACACATTGATTCTTTTCCATATGAACAAGTAGGTTCCAGCTTGTTCATATTGAAAGGAATTATTTCTATATGAACTAATTATGTAGAAGTATTAGCTTGAGTTAATGTGCTCACAGGGAAATGTATATTACATAATTCATCCTCATGCAGGTCAAAGAGATACACTCATTTGTTTCTGCTCCAAGATCCCCTGAATTTGTCAAGAACCCTAGATTCCTTGAGTGTTTCATCCTTTAATTTCATGTTCTTTACAGGGCAGCTTCCAGATGCAGCCTTTGGTTATTTGTCCCAAAGGTACTTTTTCAAGAAACAACTGGACTTTCTTGTTTTTCTTTCAAGGTGTTTCACTTCTCATCCAAAAAGCTTCTTCAGCTTTGACTGGATGGAGGGGAATGGAAGGATTTATACCCCTTGCAGACAGCTGGTCATTTGCATTCTTTTCACAAGTTGTTGAGGCCACCTGGAGGGAGGTTTATCTGTGTCATCAAGGTCACCTGAGTAGTGCAAATGGATTTGGAGCCTTCTTAGAATTGCTGAAAGGACTGTGTTGTGGACTGGAGATAAATGATGTCGTATCCCTCCCCTTCTATTGAGAGAGGGCTGTTCAATTTTGACATAGATGGCCTTTTTGACTCCTTTTTCAAATCAGCGGTCCTCTCTGTCCAAAATGTGAACTTGGCTGTCTTCAAAAGAATGCCCTTTCTTTTTAAATGCAGATGGACTGCTGAATCTTGTCCCGATGGGTTTGTTCTCCTATACTGTGCCATGTGTTTATAAAGTGTTTATTTTGTTTGCCCAATATACAGATCTGCACACGGCCTTTGGTTATTTGTTACTTCTGGAGTTATAGGCCAACTATCTAAACAGCACAATTGGAGAAAAGCTGGTGTAAACAAGGAGCAATTTGCCTTCTCCCCAAATAGCAATAGTTCTTTTCCATGAATGTGTGTGGATTCCTACCAGTTACATTTACTGTCTGTGTATGTATCAGCCTGAAACACCATCAGAGTCTCCTTCATTTGTCCCTGGGTGCCTTGCAGAGTGTAACATCCTCTTCCAGATTGTTAAGACAATGAATCACAGACAGGGAGAGAGCTCCAAGAGAGCACTAGGACCTGCTGGCTCCTGGCCCAGAACATGTGCATTTGGAGGGAGGGAGGAAGGGAGGGTTCCATTTTCTGCTTCCTGGCTTTGCAGCTCCCTCAATGACAGCTTCTGCTGCAGCCAGGATTGTTTCCCCTTGTCAGGGACACCAGTTTCAGTTCCCTCTTAAGAGGTACTCAGTGAAGCAACTCCTGGCTAGTGCCCAAGGCTGGCACTCTTCTTTAGAAGGATATGGCACTTTTCCTTGGCATTCCCCTTAAGGAACCAAACACATGTTAATGGCAAGGAAACACCCCAACCTTGAGATTAGTTGCTCCATTTTGGATTTAAAGTTTTCAAAACAGGAGTGGAGTGGAGAACTCTTCTTGTGAAATATTTCTGGACTTTCTCAACTGTGTTAATATCAGATATGTAATGTAGGTTCCAGACTGATGAGCTGTATTCAAGTATAGGTCTAGCAAATGTTGTGTATGGTCTAGTGAGTAGTGTGATATTATCAGAAAAAAGTTACGTAGGATTAGGTTAACAACTCTTAATGCCTTTTTGGCTATGTAGTTGCAGTGAGCTCTAGCACTTAGATCATTAGAGATGAGTACTCCAAGGTCTTTGACAGAGTTTGAATCATCAACAAGGTCTTGATTATTCAGCTTGTATTTTATTTTCTGATTTTTTTTGCCAATATGTAAGACAGAGCATTTATTTGTTGAGATTTGAAGTTGCCATTCTGATACATAGTCAAAGTCTTTTTGGAGGGTAGTAGTGTTGTCTGTGGTGTTGAATAGCTTTACATCATCAGTGAAGAAAATGCAGTTGCTCTTAATATGATCACAGAGGTCATTTATGTAGAGTAGGAAGAGAGTTGGTCCTAGAACACTGCCTTGGGGGAAAGTAGAAAGAAGACAAGTACTGAAAGGGAATAGATGGGAAGACCACTGCCTTCAGAGAGGGAAACAACAGGGGAAAGAGAAGAAAGCACAGCTTTCTAAGGTTGAAGAATGGGAAAGGAGTCCACCCAAGCATTTATTACAGGCCTGAGGATCCAATTCAGCAGTTCCTAAATTTTCTNGCTTTCTAAGGTTGAAGAATGGGAAAGGAGTCCACCCAAGCATTTATTACAGGCCTGAGGATCCAATTCAGCAGTTCCTAAATTTTCTGAATAAGGTCAGATAGAGTAACTGCACAAGTACTGAAATATCCAGGCAACTTTTTTCAGCCACTATCCTTGAGTGTTTGCATAATTTACCCATTCCCCATCTTTCTGTCCCTTCTTTCACAAGCATAGAGGAGATGAAGAATGAATGATGGAATCAAACGGNTTTACCCATTCCCCATCTTTCTGTCCCTTCTTTCACAAGCATAGAGGAGATGAAGAATGAATGATGGAATCAAACGGAAAGTCCAACAGAGATTACATTGTGTTTCTTAAGATGAAGCCCTGGATGCAAGAAATGACTCTAGGCAGGGGAAGGTATGGGGGGGGGGCAATAATGGCTCCTTTCCTGAGCATGGCTGGCTTAGGAATTCTGGGAGTTGAAGTCCACAGGTCATAAAGAGGCCATAATAGCTCATGTCTGCTCCTGTCATTCTCTGCTCTGCTCCTTCAAATTTACTGAAAAAAAAAATCCAAGGAGAGAATAGACTTGAAAAACACAAATATGTATTTTTGCCCATTGCCAGTGAAAAAAGTGGGGCTACATAAATCCAGACAACCATTAGATGGCAGCCAAGAAATTTAGAAACATTGCTGCTGTTGCTGCTGTTTCATGAGCAGAAGTTTGCAGCCCTGATTTGGTTGTTCTAGGAAAAGAGAAAGAAGAGAGAGGGAGGGAGGGGAAAATATACAGGACAGACTGGAGTCCTCTATTCCTAGAGAGTGACAGGTTGACAATCTCATCTCAGTTAAGATGACCCAGAAGCCCACCCATGCATGAGGTGGGAAATGGGGCTTTCAGCTAACAAAGCCCAAGAAGAACGTGACCTACTTTCCACTGTCATAAACCTAATAGGACTACTCTGGAGTAAGAGCAGGATAAACCACAAGCTGGATGGGGAATCAACCCAAGAGATTAACGAGGTATTTTGAGGACATTGTTGGCATTATTCAGTGCTGCCAGTGCGCCATTGTAACTGTATGAGGGGACGGTTTAAGGACAGCTGGGAAAAATCTCTCTTCTGATCCCTAATTCAGAAGCATCCAGAATCACTATCCTCTGTATCCTCATCCTCACGATTATCAGAAGGAGAAGGAGAAAGGGAAGAAGAAGAAGAAGAAGAAGAAGAAGAAGAAGAAGAAGAAGAAGAAGAAGAAGAAGAAGAAGAAGAAGAAGAAGAAGAAGAAGAAGAAGAAGAAGAAGAAGAAGAAGAAGAAGAAGTGTTAAAAGCGCGGTGCTTCTCAATAGCTCGATTCAGGCTACACTTCAGAGTAAAATGCTCTGAATTGTGCCTTCACATCCTGATCACCCCGCCCTCTACCCCGCGCTGTCTCTGGCCGGGTGTTATCCAGGGAGAACGGAGCTTTTCTGTCCGCGCAGAGCGCTCTTCTCCCAGCCCCGTCGGGGGATGTCGCGCCCGGCCGACCAAACGTCGGTCCCGGCAAAAGAGAAGGGCCGTGGCTGGCCGCCTGGAAGAAGAGCCTCGGACGAGCCTGGAGGCCGTCCGCGCGCGGGAAAGGGCCTTGTGCTCTCCGGAAAGGCGAGCCGAGCTGATGCCAGGAGGCAGAAGGAGAGAGGACGGGTTCCTTCCGCTGACAGCGCCAAAAGCGCTTCCCGCGGGGCGGGCGGGGGTTGCGGGAAAGTGATTTTCCGGGCAGCAGATCTCCCGGGGTGGGAAGGGCGGGGAAAGGATGCAAAGGGCGGCGGGAACTGGGGTGATGGAGGGAAGAGTCGACAATATATATATGTATGTGTGTGTGTGTGTGTGTGTGTGTGTGTGTGTGTATATATGTGTGTGTGTGTGTGTGTGTACACACACACATATATACATATACATACATATATATATATATACACATCCCGCCTTCCTCCTCTCTCCCATTTCCCTTCGGGAAAGAAGAAAGGGGGGCTCACTCCGCCTCTACAGCGAGGCCGAGGGCAGGAAGGATGCCGCGCTGCCAAACTCCCAAGCGCAGCTTTTCAACTCCTAAACCCGATGGAGCCATTCTGCTTTTGTCACAGAGAAATGCGACCGAAGGTCGGCCCCGGGCAAGTTTCATTTGGGCCAAACTGCGCTCCTCGACTCTCCTCCATCCGTCCGATTCCATGTGGAGCGGCAACAATCCCCGCCGCCGCGAGTCAAAATGAAACCTTTCTTGGGTGTCCCCGGGAAAAAGGAATTGGAAAAGAGAACTAAAATTTTAGTTAGGCACGATGCGCTCTCTCGCTCTCGCTCTCTCTCTCTCTCCCTCTCTTTCTCTCTCTCCCTCTCCCTCCCTCCCTCCCTCTCTTTCAGATCGGTCGCACGCTCCTAGACTGGACCCGTTCAAATCTGGCGTCCTCTTGTCAAACGGAGTACACTAACAAGCCTCAAGTACGCTAGCACCTCGGCCAAAGTGGCAGGCGGGGAGAAAAGTAACGCTCCGCAAACCCAAAAACTCCGCAAAGACACAAGTTTTCTGTTCGCCTGGGATGCAACGCTACAAACGCGCGCTCCCCTGTACCTCTAGACGGTCCTACGGGGGTGGTGGTGTGTGTGCTCGTCCTGAACTACAGGGTGAGGAAGGATGTCCTGCGGGTCCAAATTATGCTTAAAACAGACTGTCCTGACGATAGCCCGCCTACATTTTACACCCTAGCTATTCTCTTCTTGAACACGAGCACGAGTAGACCGCGATTGTTGCGATTTCACGCGGGAAAGTTGCACCTAGGCGGATGCCCAGCGCACCTGCCTCCTGCATTCATTCACAACATAACCCTCCAATTCCAGACAGCCGCTCCGTTTTGCCCGAGGAACTTCAAAGTGGTCACTTTTTGGAGAATTGTTGAGAGAGGATTTCCGGGAGCCCACCGCAGATCCGCCTCTCTCTCTCTCTCTCTCTCTCTCTCTCTCTCTGTGTGTGTGTGTGTGTGTCCGCAACAGCAATTTTCCACTGTCCGAAGACAGCCTGCTCTGCCGCACAGGCGCACGCCTTACGCATCCGACCGGGCGCCGGTCCTTTCCTGCGTGCGCAGGCCGCGCCCCCTCCCCTCCCCTCCCCTCCCTCCCCTCCCCCGCAGCTTGTCCCTGCGCGCCGTTCCATTCATTGCAAGAAGGAAAGCAGCAAGTCGGTGCAGTCCCCAGACCTGCTCAGTGTCCCTCGATTTGGACTGAGACCTCCCGAAGCAGGAAACTCGATGGGCACCGAGCAATTAAACAGGGATTCCACCCTATTATGACGTCAGTGGCGTTGTAGCCCCTCCCGCCCTCTATAAAAGCAGCCCGCGTGCCGCAATCGGCTCAGCAGTTCGGTGGACAGTTCCATGGTGCTGAAACTCCTGTTGCCGGTTTTTTTTCCCGGAGCTCCGCGTTGCTTGGGATCTCTGCTCCGATCATGTTTACCGCGGTCCGCTGCAGCTTGGTCTTGGTCTCCCTTTTCTACTTGAAAGGATGCGCCCAGAATTTTGGACAGACTCGGTTTATCTGCACCTCGGTGCCGGTGGATATGGACATGTGTACCTCTTCTATGCAGAGCAGCGGCGGCAGCACCGAGGATATGAAAACCATCGTGCTACAGCTCCGGGAAACGGTGCTCCAGCAGAAAGAGACTATTATGAATCAGAAAGAAACCATTAGGGAACTGACCACGAAACTGGGCAGGTGTGAGAGCCAAAGCACTCTAGAAGCAGGCCCTGGTGAATCTAAAACGGGTGGGGGCTCCAACAGAAAGCAGACCGGCTCTTCCAAAAACACGATGGGAGATCTCTCCCGGACTCCAGCTGCTGAAACACTGAGCCAACTTGGGCAAACTTTGCAGTCGCTCAAAATAAGGCTAGAAAACTTGGAGGTACAACTTTCTCCTTTCTGCTATTTCTTAAATCTAGGCAAGCAGATACTCCAGAGTTCGCTGTGAGTTATCCAGCCTTTGCTGACTTGCGTATTGTTTTTATGGTGCAGCTTTGCCCTACATCGGAGGCAAAAACATTCACCATCCCATTCAAAATGTTCTCCATCACTCAGTTCTTTAACAGATTAAGCTTGTTCCTTTTTAACTTGGCACTGCTTTTTCACTTGGTAAGCTCTGAATGTGTTTAGCTGTGTCAGAGTAGCCTCAGAATGAGTTTCTGGAAAAATAATGCTAGGGTGTTAATTTGGTTTTCCCCAAACTACTTACTTTCTTTGCTTCTCCCCCAACCTTGCACAGCAATTCAGTAGGATGAATTCTTCGAGCCAAACCAATTCCCTGAAGGATATACTTCAGAACAACATTGATGATTTAGAAAAGCAAGTGCTCTCTCGAATTAACAGCCTGGAAGAAGGAAAGTACAACTCCAAGAATGAGTCTGAAGAAAGAGGAAAAATAGAAAGCACCTTAACTTCTCTTCACCAAAGGATCAGTGACTTAGAGAAAGGTAAAGCAACGTGGATTGAAATAGGTGTAGGGCTTTTTTTCCCCAAACAGTGATCCACTTGGAGGAGAGTGGCTCCTGTAAGTCCTTCCTAACATACACATACACAGACGTTTCACTGTAATTTACAGTCCCTAATGGTGACAGTTATTCTTCTGGGGTGAATTGTGAGTTTATGCAAATTGGGAAGGGCAATAAATAGGTTCTGTATAATCTATCTAAATTAATATTGGCCCATGTTGGAAAAAAATACTATTTGCTGGTGAAGTATCTTAGCAGATAGTACCCAATGCATGTTTTAATATAAGTGATTTATATAGAATGAGTTCTATCCTCTAAGTGACCTAGAACAAGCAAGAGTACTTTTTTTTCAGACTCCAGTAAAATCATTGCATCCACGTACATTCTTTGCTCCTACTGTGTGTGTATATACAGAGATACAGATATAAAAACTCATTAAGAGTAAAAAGAGAGAAATGAGAAAAAGAGCCTTTTCTCTAACTGCTGTCCATGTGATTAGGATTAGTGTACTGAAATGTGTTGGAGGGATTTGAATATTGCCATCTTAAGGTTCATTATATAATGAGAAAAAGAAAGAAAGAAAGAAAGAAAGAAAGAAAGAAAGAAAGAAAGAAAGAAAGAAAGAAAGAAAGAAAGAAAAAGAAAGAGAAAATAAATTCTAAGATAAATTTATTTATTTGTTCAGATCTATGTGCTAGCATTAATACTGAGAAGTGATCAAGGCATTTCTACAAAGCTTCATTCCATTTCTTTTGGCACTGCCTCAGAAGAACAATCTGTAATCTTGTGCATGTCTACTCAGAAATTAGTCTCATTAAACTTGCTTCCTGATAAATGAATGTAGCATTACAGCTTTAATAACTCTGCAAATACAGAGCAAACACCCTTTCTTATCTTCCTCCAGGTCAGAAAGATAATAGGCCAACAGATAAATTTCAGCTGACCTTCCCTTTGAGAACCAACTACATGTACGCAAAAGTGAAGAAAAGCTTGCCAGAGATGTATGCATTTACAATTTGTATGTGGATAAAATCAAATGCCTCTCCAGGTGTAGGCACACCCTTCTCTTATGCAGTACCTGGACAAGCCAATGAGTTGGTACTTATTGAATGGGGTAATAATCCTATGGAGATTCTTATCAATGACAAGGTAAGTGTTATTCTTTCAGTGAAGTTGATATGCATATATTAATACATGAAAAAATTAAAAGAGGCAAATTACTCATTAAATGCATAGATAAACAATGAAAACTTTGCATTTGTTCTCCAAATATCATTTGCACATGAAGAATGTATTTGCAAATCTTTGGTGCTAAATAATACTGTAAATGCTGGTCTTAAAACACAGTTTTATTTTTAATGTAAGAAAATAAGATGAGTCTTTTTTTAAAAAAAACTTCAAGTTTCAATGTATTCTCTAGGGCAAGCAAAATACATCTAGTTTTTTACATGGTTCTGAATTAAACTGTTCGATTTGACCAACATTTAAAGAAGGGCTATTGTACACAATGTAATTTTTAAAGAAATTTTTCAAAGGAGAACTTCTAACTTCAGTGAAAACTTGCATATTTTCATAAATATGACCAGCTTGTTTTTTCATTCTTCCAATTACACTGTGCGTCCCCAAATTTGTCAAGATATATTCCAACTTAAGCAACACATTCTTCTGAGGCTTAACAAATGCATTCAATTTTAAATGCTGAAGAAGTCAACTCTCATTTTCTCAGAATTCCAGAACTGTAGAAATACATGACAATATTTTCAGATCTGTTTCCTTATTGTCATAGTATTTAAACCTGCAAATCTAACTCTGTGTCCTTGACCATAAAACAAGCATTCTCATAAAATGTACTTTCAATGCAATTATGTTCATGGTTACTCAGAAGTGAACCTTCTCAAGGTGATCAACCTGATCAATCCCAGATAAGTGCATTTTGCTTTAGATTGCAAACTTTTGTTATCCTTCAGATAATATAAATGTACCAATGGCTGCTATGGAGATTTGGCAAAGTTCCCATCTTATTAGTAAATAGAACAGCAATCAGATCTCCAATACAGTGCACAATATATTTGAGGAAATGCATATCTGCAGCAACTCTCATTTTTCTTTCCTCAGGTAGCAAAGCTTCCTTTTGTCATTAATGATGGGAAATGGCACCATATCTGCATTGCATGGACAACCCGGGATGGTGTCTGGGAAGCTTATCAGGATGGCACCCAGCGAGGCAATGGGGAAAACCTGGCCCCTTATCACCCGATCAAGCCCCAAGGGGTCCTCGTGTTGGGCCAGGAACAGGTAAGGTGGTGCAGTGATGACAGGAAATGATCGTCCCTCTGCAGCAGGGATAAGCAGAAGTCTGGGCTTTTAGAACTAGAATCTTGAGATCCACCAATTGGGACCATGTGCAACACATATAATTTTTAAAAAATGTGAAGTCCAAAAATCATACTGAATGCCAGAACTGAATGACATTCACAATCTTCTAATATACATACAAAAAGACTCCTGGCTATCCCTCCTAACCACCCCCCACATATTTTTCATTTCTGCAATACGCTTTTGTGGAGGGAGAGTTTTAATTAATGCTGTTAAAAAAAAAAATCCGTGTCCATCCACTGCAGAACACCCAGTGATCTACAACAAATAACTGTCAGCTCGTCCTTGCAGTAATTTGCTGTCGTTTCATATAAAGACTGGTGAAGAAGGTGCTAAGCATCAGAAATGGAGAAAACATCCACTTCTGGTGTTAATTGCATTCAGTGCATTTGGATGTGTCCTTCTGAATCGTTCCAAGCTCCCCTTGGATCCCCTTCAATTCCAATGGGCACTGGGGGTTTTTGTGCTTTTCTGCTTTAGCTCTGATCATACCAGTCATAGGCTGCTGGTGCTAACAAGACCCTGATCATATCAAAACACTTCATAGCCAAAGTATGCTTTGTTCACACATTATAAGGTTTCCTGCAGCAAAGTTGCCATGAGTTTCAGCATTTAATTGGTTAGGTATGAATAGATTTCTCAGACTTGTGCTAGAATTTCCAAGCTTTGTTCCCCAATACGAAAGAGGGTAGAATTTACTTTGTTCAAAATAATAGCAGAAGAGAAATTAGGGTTAGTGGACTGGTGGGGCAGTAGGAAAAATGCTTAAATCGGGAGGAGTCCAGAATGCATAGGAGTTAAAGAAGGTTAATCTGTTGTTGTTGTTTTGTGGCACCTATTTAAGCTCTATATAAACATCTCTACATACAAATGTATATTATAAAATGCATCAGTACAGATCTTCCACTGCACAAAACACATTTTCAGGATATGTTCTGCAGAGCCTTAGGCACCAAAAATACTAACCAGCAATCTGTACCAGTGTTTGCCAACTTGTACTTTTGGGATACATTCAGTTGTAACCATTCATTTCTCAGCTACCTGTATCTTGCAGTTCCAATATATTTTTAGGGTATTAGGTAGGGAAAGAGGGATTTACACAGAAGTGTCAATGTGTCACCTCAGCTTTATGACAGTACTGTGTTTGGGGAGTTCTGGTCATCAGATCATAGATTCAGACTAACCTGAATATTTCCATGTAATTATTCATCCCAAGTCATCTCAGATTCTTCCCTTCCCACTTCGCAAAATCAGGCAGCTGTTTTCCTTATCTTACTATCCAAATAACATAGATAAATAAATTCTCCTTAACAATACTGCTTATCCACCTGAAGAAACTGTTTCATGAGGGGGAAAATCTTGAATTCAATTATTGTTTCTTGATTCACTCACCACTATAACTCCTTATTTGTAAAACAAACTTTCTTCAGATGTGGACACATATACGTTTAAAAGTTTTTGGAATTGGTTTAGAAATATTGATACACATTATTACCTAGCAGAATGAAATTACGGTGGAAAGAACAAAAATAAATATCACCAATTGGAGATAGTGTAAAATAACAATAATTAAATTCATAGCTATTTAAAAAGCTGGCAATTTAAAAAGCAATTCTTGTAGCTGATTACTAAGCAAAAAAAAAAAAAGCATTATCTGAGGCACAGCAGCAATATTAGAACTTGTAACCAAAACTTCTAGTTTTGAAAATATATTCTACAGAAAATGCACTTCAGTGACTGAATATTCTTGTCTTTATTCAATTTCCCATTGAGCTTATTTAATGCAGTCTATTCTAGCTGACCTTTCCTTGCAACCTGAAAAGCTTTCTGGCTCATTTCATGTGTTTACAATAGTAGGTTTTAAGATGGTCGATGCTGTGTGTTTGTTCTCTGGAGAAGGAAAATGCACCTCCTCATGTACATGACGCTGTACCTATTTGCAGAGAATGACCTTTTCAAACCATTGATCTTCATTTTTTTGTTTCCCATTTAAGGATACACTTGGCGGTGGATTTGATGCCACCCAGGCATTTGTGGGAGAACTGGCCCACTTCAACATCTGGGACCGAAAGCTGACCCTGGGGGAGATCTACAACTTGGCTACTTGCAGCACCAAAGCCCTGCCTGGTAGTGTCATAGCCTGGTCTGAGACTAACATTGATATTTACGGTGGAGCCACCAAATGGACATTTGAAGCCTGCCGTCAGATCAACTAAATCTGCCATTCTTTCCTTTTCCCTCTCCCAGATCCATTGAACCCCGGGTGAACAGACATTCTTCTCATCCAGGAATGTTTTATAGACAGACAATTTGCCTTCCTTTTTTTTCTTTTTCTTTTTCTGTTCTGTCACTTTCGAAAATCAGATTACTTGTCCTGAAGAATCAGTATTTTATTGTGGGAGGGAGGGAAGACTAGGAATCTAGGAAATGTAAAGGGAGTTCTTGATATCATTCTGAGACCACCTGGAACTTTGCAAACTGGCAAAACAAAAACAAAAAACACCCTGAGAAGGTTCCTAGCTTTCCTCCCACTGCTTTATGACGATCCGAGTTGAATGGTCTGATTTTTCTGGCTTGCCAACTTCGTTTGAAGCCTGAGTGCCTTTGGGCTGGTGCAACTCTTTCAGCACATTTGTCTTTGTTTGCATATACTTTTTAAGGTTTATCTCTCTCTCTATATTGCTATTCTACTCTATGTCTTTTCAGCAGCCATTCTCCTCTTGGCAGGTATTGATTCTTTTTTTTTTAATGTATTTATTGTTTTCCGAGTTACTGGGATGGCAAAAGCTTTTGAACGGTGCATAAGGAGGCTGGATAAGGAGATGAGGTGAGGGAATGGTTTCTTGTCTTAAATTGATCAGGTCCTCTACTGTCCCTCACTGGTGGTGTTCACTAGTGGTTATAGCCAGAATAGGAAAGAGCCATCTTTGCCCCTTCAAACGTACAGGTAAGACTTGGGAGCATTGCCAAGCAGAGGATCCTGGATGGCTTGTCCAGATCTGGGATAATATGTAGGAGCAGCTGTAAAACAGTCTGCTTTCCTACACTGCCTTTATTTTGCTTAGAGCCTAAAGCAGAAGTCCCCAAACTTGGCAACTTTAAGAATTGTGGACTTCAACTCCCAACTTCAACTGAGGAATTCTGGGAGTTAAAATTCACAAGTCTTAAAGTTGCCAAGTTTGGAGACCTCTGGCTTAAAGGATCTGCCTCTGTTAGCCATCAAGCTTTTGTGAAGTCTAGAGAGAGCCATCCTCCCAGAGACATTAGCTACTGTTTCTTCCAAAGCTTTGTGGCCTGAAGATGGCAGTGAATTCCCAAGCCACTTCCTGGGTGGACCTTTCCTTCTCAATTTCATAGCCAACTGTCCCCCTCCAAAAACAATACATCTTGGACCTCTAATGGAAGACTTGGCTGAGAGATGGGATCATTTTCTCACCCCTTTTAGACATTCCACCCCCTTGCTTAACCTCCTTTATTCTAAGAGCCATAAACCTGAAGGGCTTGTTGTGGGGGGTGGGGGAGGAGGGTGGGAGGGAAGGGCGGGGAGGAACAGGGGTCAAATCCAAAGTATGTGGATACCTTCTGACTTCCATGGCCATACTTGTGAACTGAGAATTTTGGTTTGGTTTTTTTCCCCAGTATTAATGGGGCATCATAGCAGGGGGCAGGATTGCATTGTACAATGAGCCTTGCTTAGACTTTTCCCTAAAGGGCCCTGTGTCAGATGCTGTGTTAATTTGTGCAAAGGCTTTCCTTTTTGAGAGGTGAAAGGGAACGGTGGGAAGGACACATTTCAGCCAATAAAGCTAAGAAGCTGAGCGAAGGGCCAGTCTTGGTTTTGCTCGATAGACTCAGAAGATGGTGGAGGCAATGGCTGTGTAGCCATTTCATGAATCTCTTTGGAACTAATCTTGTTTGAAGCTTACAGGGATCCCTGGCCTGAATGTAAGCGTAGATCCTTCACAAACTTTTGTGAAGGAGACAAAGTGCATTTCTGTTGTAAAATCCACAGTATTTTACAAGAGTATCTTGTAAAGGACCTAAGGCTAGGAAGGCATCTTGGTTGTCTTCTCCTGTGGGAATTGTGCTTTGTTTAGACAAAGGAACCTACTTCCCCTGGGCACGCACACACGCACACACACATCTTCAGTGGCAACTAGTTGCAATTCAATAATGTTCCTTGCTTTGGGTCCCATTTATGGTATACTCTTAGATTTCTGCAGGCTTCTTGGGAGACAAGGGGTGCACTGCCATTTCTTGCATGTTTTCAGTAGGAGCTTCAATTGTGTTTCCTTGATCTAATGCTTGCCTCCTTGCATGGGCTACTGCAGAGCTGTGGGGGCATTTGCCAAGCAATAGTTCATGCTTTAAAAACAAATCATTCAAGCACATTAGTAGAGGTCAGGTGTGGCTGGGAAAAAAATAAAGGCACTTATTCGTGCCGTCTTCTTCCCCCTGATAAAAGCATGACCTTAAAAACAAAAATCAACTAGCTAAAAGATCTTACCCCCAAATGTTTTGGGAATGTTAGCATTCTCCATTCAACACGGGAGTGATTCCGAACAGGTACTGTTGATGCCATTCAATGAACACTGTGCTTTCAGATCAGACTAAGTGATATTTCCCAAAGTGCATGTCCTTGGGGGCTGTCCTGTTGTGGTCACTCCCATGCCAGGTTTCCCTGGGAAAGAGGTGTTCAGCATCAATGTTGCTTTCCTGGACATGGACCAGTTAGCAGCCCCACCCTGCCCCAAGCCAAGGCTACTGCTTAATACAATTGATGTTTTACTCTTGCACTGAATAATTCATGCCTCTCTCAGGTGATGTCCTTTTATACATGCAAAATGAGCACTAAACAAGCAGCACACATGTTTGCCTGAAATATTGTCTTGACAATTTCACCACATTCCTAGGGAGGGTTTTTGCTGGCCAAAATGCTGCCATGGTTTATGCGTATGGAGGATTCCCCCCCCCCATGAGGGGTCCTCTATTTAGGCAGTCAGTGAATCCACCTCCTTCTGCCAGGATTCCCAACATGCATAATTGCATTTTAAAGAGCCTACTGGCAAAGAAGGCTTAAAGTCACAGATTAAAGTCTGAGATTTGTTGAACTATCATTTCATCTTCCCTTGACAGTTTATCTATTGTTCGATATGTCCAGGCTTTCTGTTTGACACACACTCACACACACTCATGATCTCTTGTTTTAAACTTTAAAAAGAAGAAATTTACTTATCAAGAAAAAGGGTATTTTTATTAGAAAAGAATATATTGAAAATAAACGGGTATTCCCTTGGAAAAATACTTTTAAACTACAGAGGAAGGATAAACAGAACAAGAAAGTTTATTTTGAAATATGTAATGTTTTATATGGTTTCTGTAAAAAGAAGAAGAAGAGAGAGAGAGAGACTTCCTGGTTGGTATGTCTCTACTGCCCTTTTCAATCAGATAACAGATAATCAGAGTTGGAAGAGACCTTTGAGATCATCTAGTCCAACCCCCTGCCCAAGCAAGAGCCCCTACACCATTTGTGACAGGTGGGAGTCCAATCTCTTCTTGAAAGTTTCAAGTGAAATAATATTTTCCTTTTTCTGAATGTGGTAGAGGCATTTTTTCCTTGGCCATAGGGAAGAAAAGGGAGAGGATTGTAAGACATTTGAAACCCTTTGGGATAAAGCTGTGGCAAATGCATATGCAATTGGATAGGCAGAGGAGCAACTCAAGGCTAAGGAAGCACTCACACAAGGCTGCCGCAAGTCACAGAGTGAAGAGGGCCAACCTGAAAAGGCTACACAAGAGAGCTAAGGGGAAAGAAAGCCCACCTGTGACAGACTCACCAAAAGAAGCCCTCTAAATAGCTTTCTTTTAAATAGCACCATACAGCAGCGTTCCTTATACAGTGCTCTTTTAAGCTGACTAGCTAAATTGTACCTTGTAAGATCAATCTGCTCATGAACCTTATTAGATACCTTCTTCAGTATTATCTGGCAAAGTGAGGGGGGGGGAATCATGAAACGGTCAATGAACTCAGTCCAAATTGCATGCCACTTGCCCTATAAAAGGGGGAAAAAAAGGATAATTTTACAATTGTATATACTGTACAGTGTGAAAGACAGTATGTTTCTCCAGTTATCATTCTGTTAACCAAAGCTGTATATTTTCCTATTTCTTGCTATTAGTCTTTATTGGATTTTGAAAGTTATTGTTATATCTGACATCCAGAGAACACATCAGCAGTTCTTAAAATGCACTGTTTCTACTAGTTCTTCATGCTTTTCCTTCCATTTTATTGCTGAAACTACATGAATTGTCGAGTTTATTTTTACACAATAAAAAAATGATGAAAGACACGAGGTTGCATTCATTTTCCTCCCCACCTGGTTTCTTTACCCAGAAGAACCTCCTCAGTGGATACTGTTTCCAGGTCACTGCCAGCTTTCTGAATGAGTTGCTTCTGGGAAGAGGTTGCTAAGATCCTCTACAGAGCCGCAGCACATCTGCAAAACCAGCCCTTGCCAAAGTGGTGCAACCCCCAACACCACGCCAAAAGGCTAAGACCTGCTCAGAACATTCACTTCCATTTCTTCTGTCTAAACAATTTTGGTTGTCTAGGTGTTTTTTTTTTGCTGCCTTTTGCTCTAGTACCAATTTGGCGCTGACTTTTTTTGACCCTGCTTTTATTAATTGCCTTGATCTAATGCAGAGAAGAGAAGAGAAGAGAAGAGAAGAGAAGAGAAGAGAAGAGAAGAGAAGAGAAGAGAAGAGAAGAGAAGATAATTTTTTATTAGTCAAAATAAGGAATTTGTCTTGGTGCATATACTCTCAGTGTACATAAAGGAAAAATAAAATATATCAGAATATAAAATATATTCTAATGTATCTCCTGCACTCAACCCATGGTATATTTTTTCTACCCCATGTTACAGTAGGTTAGGGATCAAGATTTCAGATATTTTCCACTTCTCTATCTTAGTGCTCTTAGAGGGCATGTATTTCTGATGCACATTGACTGGGTCATATTCTCAGTCTTGTCATCTCCTGGTAAAGCAGCAGTTCCATCAACTAAATGAGATCTAGTTAATTATGCCAGTGAGACAGAATTGGAGGCCACAAGTCCAAGTAAGAGCAGAACAGCCCTTAAGTTTCTGAAGTAGTAGTTTATTAATAAAAGAGTAGGATTTAGTAAGACCCTTTATCTAGAGCCTAAAATTTCTCTTTTCTACTTCAAAGAGACCTTGCATTTAGCTCACGAGGGACATACATTATTTCACTGAAGAAAACCAAGTTACCACTACCTTCGTCACCAGGAAATAACCAAAAAGAAAGAAAGAAAGAAAATGAAAATGAGATGAAGAAATGACCCTTAAGATACAATTTAGGATGACAAAGGCCACACTGCTCAAATAAGCCTCCAGAGATTACACATCAGTTTCTACTTTAACAGACACAGATAATGACATCTTCCAAAAGTCAACTCCCATCTCCCATTTTCATTGCCTTCTATTTTCTGGTTGTCAGGGAAACAACATCTTGGAGCTGGGCTCTTCACCGTTAAGTGCAAATAATTCCACCAAAACATCTCTTCTCTCTCAGAGAGTTTTGATATTGGAGTTTGCCCTATATCTTTTTAAAGAGTTGTTTGCAAAATAAATAAACAAGAGAAATGGAAAAAGAGCTAGCCTCCTATTTATAGACATTCAATCTTGTTTCAGAAGTTCCAGAGAACCAGCACAGATTTATTCCCATAGATGTTTGGGATACCTGTGACCAGAATTTTAAGGTCGGCAGTACAATGTAGCATTCTAAAGTTCAGGTAGAAGAGATGACTAAAAGAAATCACAAGAGTCTCAGTTTCCTCCCCTTGGTGAGAGGAACAACAAGGGAAATTATTCCTGCTGCAACTCCAGTGTTTGTACTCTTCAGTTATAAAGATTTTATAATTTTACAGTAGAAGATTGATGTTAAAAATGCAAGGGAAAACTGAATTGTCCCAAGGTACCATGGAGTCATATGATCACTCTGCAACAGTTTTCCTAACAAATGCAAACTACCAACAAATCATGACTTTTTAAAAAGAGATCCATGGGGGATTCAGGAAATAAACGGTGGCTAGCATAGTATCTTTTCTGGGTAATTGGAAATAAAACATTATTAATGATGAAATTGCCAAACAGATGAAAGAATAGATAAGGTTGATGAAGGAGCAACGTGACTTCTGCAAACATTCTATCTCTCCAAACCTAAAGATTGTCAAAAAGTTTCTCAAAAGGCATTATATTGTAGAGTTAGAGCGTTAATTAGGAATGAGTGGTAAAGTGGCCATGTTTGTTTATAATGCAAGATTATTTAGGATAGCTAAACAGTTAAGACTTTAGGCTTGTTAGCAGTTCATGATCCAAGCACTGTGTGATGGACTGAACTGTTACTTGCCCTATCTCCTGCCCACCTAGTAGTTTGAAAACATGCAAATGCAAGTAGATTAATAGGCATATTAACCTAACTGTGGTGGCACAGGGGTTAGAGTGGAATACTGCAGGCTACTTCTGCTTACTGCCATCTGCCTGTAATTTGGCAGTTCAAATCTCACCTGGCTCAAGGTTGACTCAACCTTCCACCCTTCCAAGGTGGGTAAAATGAGGATCCAGAATGTTGGGGTGAATGTGCTGACTTTGTAAACTGTTTAGAGAGGGCTGTAAAGCACTGTAAAGCAGTATATAAGTCTGCTATTGTTATATTTGAATGGGAGGGTAATGCCATTCAGCATATAGTCATGCTGGCCACATGATCATGGAAACATCTTTCAACATCACCGGAAATGAATCCAGGCCCCTAAGGTCTGACACAATTGTTTAGGGAACCTTTACTTTTGAAAAAAAAAACAAAACAAGACAGGCAAAGCATGCACAGCGTGGATTCTGAAATGCTTTCCAGATCCCTTCCCAGCTGTGAGTATAGGAGAAATCTGTTTGTTTGGGGTTTTTTTGGTGATAACATAATATTCTGTTGAATCTGTTCGTGCATGCATGTTTCTCCTTTCTTCACAAGCTGCATATCTGTGTGTGGTGTGTGAGAGTGCACACTCTGTGAAGCACAGTGCAGGCTGCCTACATTTGGATATGTCAACTAGGAGAAAGAAAGGAATTTAAAATGGATGAGTCAGAATAATTCTGAATCCCTACTCTGTTGCCACTCCAGAGGTGCATGGAAGGATCTAGTCTACCTTCAAACCCAACTTTTCTTTTGCTGAGTTCTCCCACAGTGTCACATTCTGCTCTTCTGTCCTGTTTGGGGAGAGTTATTCTGCTGACCAACAGATAGACAGAATACCACATCCCCTTACATAATTACTTTCCAATGTTCTGTGCGGGTGGAGAGATTAACAAAGACAGCGATGAGCTCCAGAAGGATTTTGGCACACCGCTTCTAGCAGGAAAGTATACAAACATTCAAATTACACTTAAGTGCAAATAGACATCTGAAGCAGCAGTCACCACAGAGATCTTGGAGTGATAATGTAGTGGAGAGCTCAGTGTGCAGCTGCTGGAACTGAAAATAAAACAGCCAATGTGTAATATCGTTATATAAATGGGTGATGCAATCCCATTTAGCATACTGTGAATATTTTTCTTTATCACACCTCAAAATGGATATCATAGAGCTGGAATTATTCCGAAAAGCTTAAGCAGAGCAATCAAAGGCTTGGAGCAGCTGCACTCTGAGGGGAAAAAAATAACAGAGAAGTTGATCAAGCTTAAAAAAAAAAAAAAAAAAACAAGAAATGGGAAATATAACCGAGATTCTGAAATTATGGGGAGGAAGTAAGGAAATAGAAAAGATAAAATATTTCACAGAAAAGATAAAATATTTTCCCTTCTCATGATGTTAGAATCTAGGGACAACTTATTGATATTGAAGTAGTGAAAGAATTGGATGGGGGAACTGTGTCCTTTCTCAGCACATAGTTAACTTGTAGGATTGACTTTCAGAAGTATAGTCATGGCCATAAATTTGGCAGTTTTTTTAAAAAAACGATGAGAGAGATTCAAGCAGCATGGTTATTTTTCATAATGGTTATGTGTTCTTTCAAATGTGAAACAATAAAACACTTAGTGGTTCTTAGTAGGAAACAAAACTAGAAGGATACTTTAGTACTTGTGTCTTGCATAAAAGCAACTTGATGATTCCTGCTATAACTCTGGGTATATTTTAGTATCTGTTAGGGACCTCCCACTAACAAATCTAAAGGTCCTGTCCCACTGGCCGACGGACGCAAAACGTATGCATAAAGGACACAGTGGACGAGCAAATTTTCGGGGGTGGCTCCATCCGTTGTCATCCACTCCAAAAAGTGGTGAAAATTTGCATAAACAGAACAGAAAA